>VYXC01000303.1:178986-206246 GCA_013397175.1 Platysteira castanea
CCTGCCCTCGGGTGTCTGTTTGACCTCGGCCGTCCCAGATCCCCCCGGAGCGCCGGGAGCCGCTGGAATTCCCGGCGTGGGCCGCTCGATCCGGTCCGCTCGCAGTGTGTTTACCCTGGCGGGGTATCCAGGGTGATGCAAAGTTGAGGTACTTGACCTCCCCGAATGCCCGCTGACCTGGAGCTAATCTGAGGTGGAGCACAGCAGCGATTTAATGACTTGTTCCACCACACCTCGGCTGGAGGGGGAATTAAGGAGCTCCCACCACAGCTGCCAGGAGCGCTGGGGGCTGGAGCATCCCCTGCTCCAGAGGGACCCCCTCCCCCAGAGCCCAGGGGTCCCTGTTCCCTTGGTGCCTGTGTTGTCCACATCTTCCTTTTAGGACAGAAACCTCTCCTTGCCTGCCCAATCCAAGGGAATTATTCACAGAAGCGACAGAAAACCTTAAAATATAACAGTTGTGGTAAAAATTCTCCATCGAACTTCCAAAACATCTGGGTGCAGTTGAGAGTTTTGGTCATTATTACCAATAATATAATATTTGTTCATCCTCCTCTTTGTCATCATCATCATAACTACAGCAAGAATAATCTCTATTATTTTATAACATTCTTAGTGGCAACTCAACTCAATTTTGTCTCTGTTCTGTTTTTTCCTTAGCAAATACTGACTGATCCCGAGGTGACCTCCCAGGAGGGCAATATAAAAAAGGTAGGACATGCCTCAGTCTTCTGGGAGTTGTTTTATTCCCTGGCTTTGACACTCTTCCCTCACTTTTGAACCAAGGTGTCGATGGCAATAACGTCGTAAAAATTTTCCAGTGTTTGCTGTTGCTTTTTTGGATTAAGTGTTGTGGTTCTGTTGGCCTGGTTTTCTGTCTTTTTGTGATTCCAATCATTATGAAAGAGAAAATAATAGTTTGAGGTGTTCCTTGATTCTGCTACAACACAAACAACTGCCGGGCCAGAGTGAGAAACCTCACTTACCTCTTTTCCAGTAAAAGAAAATGTTGGTCCTTTGTTAAAAGTGCTAAATTTTTGGAGGTCACTTCAGCATGTAAATGTGGCCAATGTGAAGTCCAAGGGAAAAGGAATAGGTCTGTGAAAGGATAAAGTTCAGCCCACGTGATGTGTTAGTGGTGCTTTTCATCACACTGTGGGGCTCGAGCTCTAACAGCAACCAGAGAAAACGTGTTCCACGCTCAGCCCAGCTGCACAAATGTCCTCACTGGAGCTGGGAGGCAGCCTCAGCATGACTTATTTGGGTAGCCAGGCTGCTGTTTGGGTTGGGGTTGCTCTCAGAAGCACTGAAATGAGATTTGATTGGTTAACAGCTTTGCTAATTGAAGCATTACAGGTCAGGTTTGGTTAGAGCCTCTCAGCGGCTTGTGTGTCCTCCCTGAAATAAGGAGCTGGTTGTGACTCCTTTTATATGGAATTGTCTTATAAAGGATGTTCGCAGTCGTGTTCATGAAGTTTTTGAGATCTCTGAGGTCAGACCTCACCACAGCTGCCTTTGCTGCTCATCCTTCGGGCGAGTGCCGACGCTGCTCCTCTGCTCCGAAAGGTGAGAGGAGCCCCTGGCTCCCCTCTGCCAAACACAGTGAAATGCAATCCTTGCCAGGCTCCAGAGCTGGGCTGGGAAAAGGGATTTAGACACATGTCCAGTATGGCCTGTTCTATTCTCCCCTGTTAAAAAAGAAAAAATCAGGTTTTATTTCCAAGGCTCCCGAGAGGAAACGCCCTCTGAGCGCGCCGTGACCTCGCCAGGGACCTGTGGCACCAGGGCTGAACTTTTTACCTTGGGCACCCCCATAACTCATGGGATGTCCGTCCCTGCCCCTGTGGGATCCCTTTGTCCGGACAGACGTGGTGACAAGGTGGCAGGTTCTTATTATCCCCATGCACTTCCCACGAGGACGGAGGGAATTCTCCAGGGCCCAGCTATTGCTTACTCTGTCTTTAATTGCAATATCACAAATGAACTCTCCATCCCCACATCCAGGACCTGCATTGCCTCAAAGACAGCAGGAGCTGTGTGAAACAGGGAAACACGAGACTGGCAGCTTTATATGTTTAATCCATGGGTTTATATTTAAACTTCGTGCTTTTCAAGGGAAATTGTTACAAAAACTGCATGTCTTTGAAAAAATGCCACGTCCTTAAATATTTCCCTGTGCAGCGGGTATAAAACTGGACAATTATGATATTTGACAAGGGAGGGAAGGCCTGGCCTTCCACTTGTGTCTTTTAAATGCGTTGTAGAGAAGCACTAGTGGGAGTTTATGAGGTGATAAATTTATTGAAGGATGGGCAGTAGGGTTTTACAGCTGGGGTAAAGGAGGTCAGAGCAGTAAGGTAAAGAGTTCAAGTCTAAACTTTATGGCTTGTGAAAAGACTACTGCGAGACAGCTTCTCAGTCAGGAGAAAATGAAAACTAAAGAATGAGAAATCACCCCGGACAATTTTTGTAGGATCTCTCAATTGTTTGGAAGTAGCACTCTGGCACTCGGCTCCGGTGGCACAAAACCCTCTCGGGAGCAGATTTCCTTTTCCAGCCTCTCTAAATCGTTCAGTTGTCATATCCCTGAAGACACAATAATTGAGATTTGACTCCAATTTATTCCTATTCCTTCAGAGATGAGTTGGTGACGAGAAGGTGACTGAAGACAAATGTAACTGTAGTGGGTGGCCTGATTTAAACTGGGAGGGGAGGGAATTGGAGCTGCAGAGGCCATCATTTCAGTGACTCCTTTGACTGCTGCATCACGGGTTCAGAATTGGGCACTAACAAGGACAGAAAGAGCAAAAAAGCAAAAATCTGGAATGCAGAGAAAGATCCGTAAAACCAGGAAAAGGCTGGGAAGGGAAGGTGATGGCAGTGAGAGGTGTAGGGAGACGTGCAGGAAGCAATCTCTGCTTAAAACTGACCCCAGAACTCTCTCTGCTGTTAAGCTCCCAGGAAAAAATGCTGTTTTACATAACTTTAACAAACTGAAAGGCAGGGAAAAGTCTGGAGATGCAGCACAGCAGAGCCTGATATGTGGTAGAATAAAACAGGCTCTTTTTTTTGGCTTGGAGCACAAAGAATAAGTATTTCCCACTCTATCCAGTATTTTTCAGTTTGTGTTACTGTTATTTCTGCTGGGACCACTAACACCACAAAGCTGATTTCTTTGTTAGTGGTCGTCTGACAGGAGTAATTCCATGTCATTGAAGGAGCCACATCCAGGATCCTTTTCCATATCTGTGCAGCTCCATGGATTGAAACTTGTGTATTCCTAACGAGCTTTCCTTGTACCACCTTTGCTTGCTGATATTTAGTTTAACTTAGACAAATACACACAAGCTCCTCATCCTGTTTGTTTAATTTTAAATCACCAGTGGTGAAGCAATATTAAAACAGGAGAGTCACTTCTTTTGGTTATTTTAGTGACCTGAATGCAGACACTCAGAGATAAAAACATGAGTTATACCTGGGGGTTTATTGTCCCCTGCTCCCAAACCTCTTTTTCCCAGCCCATGTCCCTGCACTCTGTTTATTTTCCTTAGAGAGCAGCTCAGTGTCCTCTCCCTCTGAATTTTCCAAGCTTCCCCACTGCATTTAATAAACAGAACAAACAGCTCATTGTCATTGTCACCGTCCCCGTTGTCGTTGTGCTTTAACTCTGAGCCGAAAGATTTCCACTTCCTCCAGCAGGAAGCAAGGCCTGTGTCCATGACACACCTCCTCCTTTTTCCCCAGGTAGCTGCATTCCTCTCCCCTCCCAGGGTCACTTTGGATGAGGGCTCCAGGATGCTGGGGATGGATTCTGTGTGTGTGCAGAGCTCCCAGCCAAGCTCCCCGGGCCGGGCTGTTTTTCTGGCCATGGTGACAAGGGACCTCAGGGATTTCTCTCTTCAGTAGACTCTCTATTTAGTTTCTGTTTACTTAGAGGGAATAGCCTGAGGGGCTACTGGAGAGAAAACATCTGTGGGAGATAATCTATAGAGTTATCTATCTATCACTCTTGTCGACCCTGTCTCCCCTGAGAGCAAGCTGAGAGACTTGTAATAAAAAGGCATCGCTGAAGAGGCTTTAGGGACAAATAAAGAGACATGTTAAGGGCCAGCTGAAAAAGGATAGAAGACATTATTAAAGCTCAATAGCCGTCTTATCAAAATCCAATAGGATAGGCATTTGGCAAAAGGCTTTAAATTTATTCTTTGACTTTCTGGAGAGCTTGAATTTATCCGTTAACAAGAATGTGCTGTGCGGGGAGCGGGAGATGCTATCGGCTTCAAAAGGGTTGGATTCAATCTGGCATTGTGCAAAACAACAAAAACTGAAGACAAAACCAATTTTCCCCCCCTCCTTTGGCTGGCCTCATTCCTACATTGCTAAATATTAGGAGCTGTAAATATCATGCTGATGAGACTGTGAAATAGAAGCGATTTAAGCAGTTTATTCTGCGCTCGCAAATCACGCTGATTTTTTTTTTCTAAAAATAAAGTTAATTTTAGAAAACTGGATTAGAAATTCCAGCCTCTTAGAAAAGCATCAAGTAGCAACCAAGAAACCCGGCTACGAGGAAAGCTTTCAGCTCTGAAGCAAAAGTAAAACCCCAACGAGTGTTTTGCTGCTGCAGATGCGAGGCGGGATGGGGCCATAAATCTCCCCGGGTTTATTATTATATCCAAAACGCTACAGGTCACAGGAACCATCTGATACTTCAGGAGCACATTGTTCATGCGGGGATGATTGATTGATAATTATGATAATTTGCAAAATGATTATTTGGGTATTACGGCCGCGGCTCGTCCCGCCGGGTCGCTGTGAAGACATTTTCCATATCACGGGGCCGTCAGGAATGGCCTCTGGCAAGGAGGGATGTGGAGAGGTCTGGCCGGGCTCTCCCGGCGGGATCTGCGGGGCTGATGAATGATGACCCGGAGGAGTAAGAAATCAGACTTCAATAAGCAGTCAGGAAGGTAGTTAGGGACGAGCAAGGGAGCTGTTGGCTGTCTTTTGTGCAGCAGTGACCGGAGCAGAGCGCGGCCCCCGGGCCTGAGCGGGGCTGGCAGCACCGTGTGCCCCCCGAGAGAGAGAGAACCCCAGCTCCGAGCCCGGCCTGCTCCGAGCTGCTGCCTTTGCAGCACACATGGCACCAGCATTTCGGTGCCTAACAGGGGTGAATTATCCCCAGCACACGGAAGGTGTCCCAAAACTCTCAGTGGAGGTTTAAGCCCGCAGATTTCAGTGATTTTTCTTCACTTTCCTGTGCGCTGAAGAATCAGCCCCCTCCAGTTTGAGCACAATCCTCGTCCTGGATGAGAATTTACACAGAGCTGGGGGTGGGAGATGCTCCACAAGCCCGTGGGATGGGGAACAATCCCAGATATGGCCCCGTTTCTCCAGGGCTGCTGCCTCACAGTTACTATTTCAGAGAGAGCTTTAATTTGCTTGTTTTACAGGTTGTATCTTTATGAAATAAAGGTATATTTAGCGGCCACAAACAGAGGCAGCTTTGAGTTGATTTTTATAATCTTTTCCTGAATAGACTTGCGTCATTCCAATAAGCCCTGGACAAAAGAGTGGACAGTTGTCTGAGAGTCTTTTTTATAACATTTCTCTCTTTCTATTGTTAGAGGGCTGCTAATAAAAGAACCAGGAGTCCATTAATTCAGTGAATGAACATATAGTAAAGTCAGTTCCCTCTTGAGAACAATAATGTTGCGGTCAGCTTAGGTTTCCATGGAAACTAAGTACTTCTAAGAAGTTTGCATCCTTGATTTTGCTGAAATGAAGCATGTAAAGTAAAAAAAAAGGTGTAAAGCTGGCATGGAAAAGTCGGCAAAGAAACCGATGGTTAAATTATTTCGCAGGAATAACATTGTCTGTTGAATTTCTGTGATACAGACGTTTGGGCTGGGCTGTTTAGTGAGTGTGGGTATGAGAAATGGCTCCGTGAAGAGATCTCGGGGGGTTTCGAGCCCATAAATCAGGCCAAGTTAAGAGGACTCGCAGTAGTTCCGTTTGCTCTCTCCGTGTCTCCAGAAGGCCGAGGCAGCCCCAGGCACACGCTCGGCACAAGGTGGAACAGCGGCTGTCCCGGGGCTCCCACAGCTCCAGGCTGTGAAGTGGTTAATGCCAATTTCCCATTTCTCTGTGGCAAATGAGGTGGATTTTGGATACGCTGTGGACACCTCACGCAGTTTTAAATAAGATCTTTTTGCGAGTCAGGTGGTTCCTCTCCTCCTCCCTCCGGTGCGAACGCCCGAGCTGCGGTGTCGAGCTGTTCCCCAGCACTGATTTATCACCTGCTGTCTGATTTCCCGGGGCTGCTGGAGCTGAGGTGTCCAAAACGTGCTGCCGAGCTGCTTGCACGCGTGGCTCAGGTGACACACGGCTCCAGCGAGCAGCATCCTCAGGGAGAAGTGTCCCTGAACCCCAGGCACAGACTGCAGAGAGGTCACCTTGTCATGGTGCATCTCAAGCACAGACACACAGACTTGGAGTTAGAAACTGCATCTCTGTGGAGGTGAGGAGGCAGGAGGACAAAAAATGATTAGAATTGTTCCCTGTGAGAGAGGTGAGGCCCTGGCACAGGGTGCCCACGGAGGCTGTGGCTGCCCCAGCCCTGGAAGTGCCCAAGGCCAGGCTGGAAGGGGCTTGGAGCAGCCTGGGACAGTGGAAGGTGTCCCTGCCATGGCAGGGGTGGGATGGGATGAGCTTTAACGTCCAACCCAAACCATTCCATGGTTCTGTGATCAGGGCACAAAGGAGACTCATTAAGACATTTTGGCTGATTAACCATTTATGCTGATAACACATGCAAATTCAAGATTCATAAACTTTTTATAACCAACAGCTTCCTAAATAGTGTGAAACCCTCCAGTGCTGGTCCCTGATCCCTTTGCTTGGGGTTTGTGGGAACGCTCATGAACACACATTTAACACTTTCAACACAAATCAACCATTTTAACACAAATTAAAGAGTCTGGACACAAATTAACAGCTTTAACACTTCTCTCCCAATCCTCCTTTCCTCTCTGTGTCTGTAGCATTCCCATCAGTGCTCCCCTGTTAGAAGCCACATGCCCTGTCACACATGAAATGCCGGTTCCCCACACTGGTGTTTATCCGCTCGTGTCCGAGGTGTTTTTAATCGTTTGCATCCCTTGGAGCACAGGCTCCTTTTCCCTGCTAGCCCGAGTGAGGGGCTGGCATTTCCACCCCGCCGCTGAAACAATATTCGGGGTGATTAGGAGGCATTACAGCCCCGGCTCAGTTTGAAAATGCCAGAATGCCCCAGAGATCCCCATGAATCTGCTGCCAGCCGGCCCCTGTCAGAGCTGAAGGCAGCACTGTCTGGAGCCCAAAATCAACTTCAGGAAGGTCATGTGAAAGAAAATCCTCAGTCATCAGGAAGCCCTTGGCCCCGTGGCCTTTCTGACATTTTCTGACAAACCTTAAATCACCAGAGTAGACAAAACATCACAAATTTGGGAATGATGGCCTGTGGGATTTCGGGGCTGTGTGGTAACTGGGAAGGTAACACACACCCCCTCCCCCTCCCCTCCCTCTGCTCTGCAATTCCTCCTCAGACCCCGAGCTCTGTGCCACGAGGTTTTGCTGGAATTAGGTCCTGGAATCAGGTCTGGATTCGGAGCCACCCCCGGGGTGGGGTGGGAGCTGATCCAGCAGCAGAGGAGGGTCCTGCCCTGAGCCAGCCCCAGGTATTTCCATGGAGCAGGGAACACCCCTGAGTGTGGGAGCAGGGATCGCCCCCAGGACAGGCTCCTGTTCCAGGGGGGACCTGGAATTGGGGTTTATGGTGTGGTCCCATCCCTTAGGGAGGCCAGATGGTTCCTTGGATGCACCCTGGGACCCCGAGGGGTGTGCAGGGCTGGGTTAATCCCACTGTAAGGAGAATTTGGGTCAGGGAGGAGCCTCTTGGAGCTCGCTGGATAAACGGGGAAACCTGGACAGCAGCTGGGGAGGGAGGAAAGGGAAGTGTGGGGTGAGCAACCACCAGAGTGACCTAAAATTGGGTCCAGCCCTGATGGCACTGCTGAAAAAATGAAAGCCAGGAGGCAGAGAACTGAGTTCCAGTGAACAATAATTCAGAATAAATATACATAACATAACGAAACCAAAAAATGCTTTTTGTTGGGGATTTTTTTTTTTCATATTTTGCTCTAGAAATAAATCCAGGTTCTGCTGAGCAGCGAAGGTGGGACTGTTGTCCCCCACATCTTGCAGGACCACAGTGTATTTTAATGTATTTTGGTGTATTTTGATGTATTTTGGTGTATTTCAATGTATTTTGATGTATTTTGATGACAGGGTTTTAGATTAGATGAGATTTTTATGAGATGATAAAATACGTGCTCTGAACAAACAAAACAAAAAAAAACTCCACCAAATTTATTTTGCATGGGAGAGTTTGGGAAGAAAAATACAGAAAAGTCATCACCAGAAGTCAGGCCCTCTGTGATGTTCAGCAGTGCCTCCTCTCTGGAAATTTCAGCATGGAAATTTCAGCAAAGCTCTGTAAACATGTATATAAATATATATAAAAATATATATATAATAATAATAGCAGCAGGAGGAGTCTGAATGAAGTGCTTAAATCCTTTCTTGGCTAACCCAAGTGATTTTTTTTTTATTACTTTTTTCCCCTCCTTATTTTAGACAGTAACACAGAATATAGACCAGAAATACCTCAAGCTGTGGAATCGATTAGAAACCAATTTATAAACCTCAGAGGAAGCTTTCCTCTTGCTCAGTGTGGCCTTAGAAGTAACTGAAATTAAGAAATCTTCTGTCATACGGAGGCATCCTCTCTGCTAATCTTCCAGAGTTAGCTGATTATTTTAGAGATTTGTTGCCGTGAATTCTGGCCCTGGGGAGGGGAGGCGAGTTTGCCACCCAGCATTTTCCAGCTCGTTAATCTCTGCTGCAGAGAGAGTTCTGCTCTGCTGCTGTCAGGACATCTCAGACCCGGCCTGGTGCAGGAATCCCTTCTGTTCCAGAAGAATAAATCCCAAGGCCTGAAGGAACTGCTTCTCCGAATTTCCACTGGAGTTCCAGTCTTCAGCCTCAGCTCCTCTCCCCAGAATGCTGGTTCTTCCTCACAGAAAGTCTGGGGAAACTCTGGGAATTTGTATCAGTGCTGCTGCCTCACGGTAGTTCTTAGGGCAGTGCCAAATTCGTCTTTACTTAAGTATTCAATTTAAAAATGAATCAAGTGGAATTTTCATTTTTTCAGTGTTTGCCCTTCCAATTACTTATATTTATATGTAAAACCAGGAAAGTCTTGACTTTCATTGTTCATCTCTTCCCTCAATACCTGGTGCAGTTTTTTTCCCTCTTTCTGTAGCTCTGCCCAGAAATAAGCTGGACTTTTCTCCTGGTTATTTTGGCAAATCCAAGCAGTCTCTCGCTCAGCTCCTGCTGCCATGAAATGGGGATTAATCACTTTCCTTGTCACGGGAATCCTAAAAAAAGGTGAATCCTGGAAAACTTCTGTGCCAGGGCCGGGTCTGCCATGTGAATCCATCCACAGGAGCACAGCAGCAGCTGGGCCCTCGCTCTGTCTGGGCTTGGGGTGCTCCTCACGCTGACCTCATGCCTTTTTTCTGGCTGGGTGTCTCTTTTCCACCTAAATCACTGAGGGGAGCAGAGCTCTGGAGCAGCCCTGGAGGGTTATTGTCCTGGTTTCCTGCCATGCCCAGCAGGAAGGATGTGCAGTTTTCCCTGAGGAGGCTGTGCTGTCCCTGAGTAAGATCCTTCCTCTCAGCTCTGTGGCTGCTGATGACTAGAACATGTCCTGCGGGCTCCAACGTGAATTTATTCCTGGCAGTTGACATTTGCCAGTCCTTCTGCCAACAAAAACTTGGAATTGGGATGGAGTCCCACCCTCCATTCCAGGTCTCTGCTCACCATATGCTCCTTGGCTCTGATGGCCTTTCCTGCAGCCCCCAGAGCATCTCCTGCTAAAAGTGGGTACAAACTGGGCACTCCTGGAGCAGGAAATGTGGGATTTAAATCACACTCGTTTTTCTGCTGTATCAGAGGTGTCCAACCATCCAGCAAATCCCATCCTCACCCAGGAGCTGGGTTGGCTTTAGGCTCAACACTTCACTTCATGTCCAGCTGCTGTTCACACAGCCCAGTGATCCATTTTGCTGTTTAAAGTATTTAATTCCAAAAAAAGACATCACAATGGCCAGTTGTGGATATTTTAATTATTATTATCCTGATAGCACGGTTTTCTCAGAGTAATGAAGTCAGAAAAATGAGATTCATTATTTAACCCTGGTGTGTGCCCTCGTTACTGCTGAGCCCAGAGCAGGGCTTTGACCATCTGAAATATGAATATTTGTGTTCTGGTGACTTCAAAGTGTTACAGGGTAAAATGGCCATGAAATCAGAGTCTTCTGAGATGATTTTAAATGCTTCTTTTTGCTCCATGATAGGAAGGTTGGCAAACGAGCAGCTGATGGATGTCAGGGTTTGCAGCCGTGTTTGGTTTGGAAACTCGCTCTGAAGTTTGGATGCATCTCTGAAATCCATCAGAACCCCTTTGGTCTGAAAAACATCCACGAAAACCTTGCACATGACTTTTTTTTCTTGTTCTTTCATAGATTTCTTCTAATTCCTCAAACTAACTGGGCTGGAAATACCTAAGGAATAGATTTTCTTGTTGCAATTTCTCTGTTCTGTTTGGAACGCCAGGGAAAGCCTGGAGGTGTTGGAAGCTTATGCACAGAAATGATGAGAAAAGAAACTAATGGAGTTTTTATTTGAAAGTTCAGAAATCCTTTAGAGCTGGACAAGGCTTTGAGTGTGTTTTGCTTCTTGCAGAGGAGTAGAGTTCGACAGAAAGGACTTTTAAAAATATATCTACATGGATTGGGTGTCCACAAAGCAGAACCACAAATTGATTGGCATAATGAGCAGATTTTAGGCTTTTAAGAGGAAGAGGGGATTTTCCAGAGACATTTCTCAGCTCTGTGGTTAAATTATTTTTTAGTGTCAGTCAGAAAACCTGCTGGGCTCTCTCTGGGTGGGACGGAAACTCTGCTGATCTCACTGAGCTCCTGCATCTCTGCTGTCCCCTCAGTCTGGTGCTTTTCGTGCTCCTTCTCTGTGATGCTCAGATGTGTCAAACTCTGAATTATAAAGCCATGTGTTTGGTGTTTCTCTCTCTCCCGTTTGAGGATAACCAAAGCGCTCTCTCTGTATTTACACAGCCAGGATTTACCTTTGTGGCAGCGCCATTTCCCCCTCAGGTTGTTTCCAGGCCCATAAAACAGCTCACCTGTGTTTTCTGTGCTTGCACAGGGCTTCCCCCTTTCAGGCTAACATCAAATATTTGTTTGCTTTTTCTTTAAATATCAATGAATAACCGAAGAAAAAAGCTGCTGAGCATCTCAATTCACAGTTCTGCCGTTGTGAACCTGCAAAGCCAGTGTGGTGGCAGAGGGAAACCCTCTTTCAAAGGCACAGAAATCCTTTAAATAAATCAATTCCGTCTGATTTTGTGCTTGTACAGGAAAATTTCTCTAGGATAAGCAGATGTCATGCTGTAAAAGAAGCAGCTGAGGTTCACATTCTGCATTAAGGGTCGCTCATCTGTGTCACACACCCAGCAGAACGAGACCAGGAGGAACCAGCCTTGTGGCAAGAAAGGTTTGGGTTGGATGCCGAGAAAAACGAGAGCCTGGAACAGCTGAGTGCCCGAGCGGGCTCTCTGGGGAGGAGATAAAATACCTGCCAGGCTGGCCTGGATCGCCGCAATCCCGCGTGAGAATGAGGGGGAGCCGGGATCACTTCCCCAGCTCCCTTCCAGCCGCACGGGCTCTGATGGTGCTCGTGAGTTTATCTTGTTCATCGGGGCGAGGAGAGGGAGGCAGGAGCCCGGCTGTCCTTTCACTCCGCACGTGCAGCCCCGAGCACACGGGGAAGAACGCGAGCTGGGGGCACGGAACGCTTTTCTTCTCCTTTCAGACTCCTTTTGCTCCCCTTTAGTGGTGCCTGGGAAGTGTCGTGCTCTTTGTGTTCGGTTTTCCTTATCAGCCGAACGCTTTTCGCCGTTCTCAAGTGGAGCTGGTGCTCAGGGGAGCTGGCGGGTTGAGAGCAAGGTGGTCTGAGGGGCCCAAAGCCCGAAAGTCCCAGGTTAGCTGCGTTTTCCAGCATGGGAACCAGTTGATCCAGATTCTAAAATGTGTGTTTATACACACCTGGATGGCAGAAAAGCAGAGGGAAAGGGAAGGAAAAAGGAAAGGGAAAGGGAAAGGGAAAGGNGGGGGAGCCGGGATCACTTCCCCAGCTCCCTTCCAGCCGCACGGGCTCTGATGGTGCTCGTGAGTTGATCTTGTTCATCGGGGCGAGGAGAGGGAGGCAGGAGCCCGGCTGTGCTTTCACTCCGCACGTGCAGCCCCGAGCACACGGGGAAGAACGCGAGCTGGGGGCACGGAACGCTTTTCTTCTCCTTTCAGACTCCTTTTGCTCCCCTTTAGTGGTGCCTGGGAAGTGTCGTGCTCTTTGTGTTCGGTTTTCCTTATCAGCCGAACGCTTTTCGCCGTTCTCAAGTGGAGCTGGTGCTCAGGGGAGCTGGCGGGTTGAGAGCAAGGTGGTCTGAGGGGCCCAAAGCCCGAAAGTCCCAGGTTAGCTGCGTTTTCCAGCATGGGAACCAGTTGATCCAGATTCTAAAATGTGTGTTTATACACACCTGGATGGCAGAAAAGCAGAGGGAAAGGGAAGNGAAGTCCTAACACTTGCAACTGTATGCCAGCGTTCTGAATTAACACATGAAGTTAAAACAAGGATAACAGAATATTACGGCTGCAGGTGAATGCCGGAATGCTCAGTGCTTTCATAAAGGCGATTTAAGGTGTCGAAGCATTTTTCTGTCCCAGCATGGCAGCTCTTTGTCCTTGCGGCTGACATTGCTGGGTTTCTATGTATCGTTGCACTGGGTGGAAACATCCTTTAACTGCCAGACAGCACTCCCCGATAAGGCACCAATTAATAATGTCGATTTGAAAAGCCCGAGAATAGGTGAGAAAGCAAAGTCCTTTGCTAAGTCATATTTGCACAGCATTAAGAGTCCCCTTTTACCTGGCCCGGCAAACACGGCGTCGGGAGCTCCGAGCCATTGAGAAGCTGAGAGGCTCCGGTGATAGGTGCAGCTGATAATTGCCACTCCTCGTGCTCAGCACCCACTTATCGTGCCTTTTGTACGTGCATACCTTTGCAGCAGGCAGCTGCCGGCAGATGTGGTTCTCTTGCCCAAATACCGAGGGGAGGGGGGATTTTTTTTTTTTTTTCTCCTGCTACATCGACCTGTTTTATCGAAGGAGTAAATGCTGGGGGGGAATCGGCATTTCCTGCAAAGCTGGTGGCCCTCGAAAGGAAGGCTTTGCGTTGGGTCCGGGTGTGCAAACAACCCCCTGTGTTTGCTCAGCTGATGCCACAGTCGTCCCTCAGCGCCGGCAGGGCAAGGCCAGCGCTGCTCCTGCTGGAAACAAAAAGCGATTAAAGCCCGTGGCAAACGCCAAAGCAACTCGCTGAGGGAATCGCAGAGGATTCCACGCGGCCACTTGTGAGCTTTGGTGTGAATCCAGCCGGGACATGGAAGGTGTGAGGTGGGGACACATCTGGAGCAGAGCAGTTGTCAGCAGCCGGGCACGGAATGCGCTCCATCATCTCTATCTTTGTATGTTCCTGTGCTCTTAAAAAGGCATAGAAATGGAATTAATTAGAAGTAGATGAAGCTGTTTGATTAAAGGGCTTATTTGTTGCCCAGCCGTATGTGGAGGTATAGAAACGCAATTAGTTAGAGAGTGCCATTAGCAGTGTCAGGGACCAGAAGTAATAGAGCTTAACCCTCCCGGGAGGCTGCTGGGATCCCGTGTGCAGGACCGGGGTTACACCACAACAACTGTTCTTCCCTCTTAACTCTTTCCGTGGAGAGATTCCCAGCAAGAGCCAGCCCGTTCAGACACACACAGTGCCAGCTCTCCCCTCCCTGCAATCAGCCGGCTGCAAAACAAGAAGTTCGGCAAGGAACTGCTTTTAAAATATGCAAAATACATCAATTTGTCAGCTTTCAGAAATCCCCTGAGAGCGTGGCTGGGAGTATCAGGCGGGGGAAGCGTGGTCCTGCTGCAGCATCTGTCCGTGTACCGGGGGCCCGCAGGGTTTTGGGGTGAGACCTGGCAAAACCCACGGGATTGATCAGGAGCCTTTCCCCAGCGGCACACTCGGGAGCTGCACGGGGCTGCCGCAGTCTCGCTTTATCAGCCGCTGCCCGAGTTCACCTCGATGGCATCCGAGTTTGTGTGCCTGCTGCTCCGGGTGCGCTTTGGACACCTCTGGGATCTCCTTAAATGAGTTTTGGGTGAGATCTCCCCGAGGTCTGCTGGGTGTGAGGAGGGAAATGTTGGCCGGGCCCTGACTTTTGAGGTTCCAGTCTTCCTGCCCAGCACATTTTGCTGCTGTTTCGTGGAAGCTGTAGTGACTTTAAGTGCTGGAGTGTGAGCGCTCAGCCCCACCCGCAGCACTGCCAGCTCAGTTCCACAGCCCTGGGCTTCGAGCACTTCCTGGGCTGGAACATCCACGTATGGGTTGCCCTTGGGTGAGAAAATGCTGCCCAGCATCAGCCAAGGTTGGGGCAAACCCACTCTAAAGCACCCTAGATGTACCCGATGTATCTGTCCCTTGAGAAAGTGCCGCTCTGCAGATGAAAAGAAATGCACTTCATATTTCAGCTGATAATGAGAAGTTAATAAAATCGGGATTTTGTGCAATGCAGGACCTCTGACATCTTAATCTTTATTAAAGAGACTTAAACTACCAGGAACTGCTGGTGCTGACTGGCACAGCCAGACTCGAGAAACACCAGGAGAGACTGGTCAAATGAACTGTTAAACAACTCTTCCTAATCCATCAGGAAGAAACAATAAGTGCTGGAAACATCTATTTACCATGCATCAATCACGCTTACCTAAGCAATTTCTAAGTAATTATACTTCTGTTATATAGTTCCTGAGATGACTGGTCTGAATGAGACGTTGGCTTTATTAAAACAAACAAAAAAAAAATCACTTTTCTTGACATATCAAATGTTGTTTCACATTCTGTCACAGTAGTAATTTTTCTGGACATGATTTCTGCTAATTGTTGTGTTGAAATCCTATCTGGAATTCAAATAGCTGCTTTTCCCTTTTAAAAACTTGACAAAAGGTGAGGTTTAAAATTGTTTAAGAGGTAGAGATTTTGAATGTCGAGTTTTGCAAAGTCAGTGAAAAACGTATTTGGACCAGCTGGAGATGTGACCCACGGGAAGGGAATACTGGGGACAGGGAGAATAAAACTGATCTTTGCTGCAATGCAAGCTGAGTGCCTTTTTCCTTATTTCTATTTCTGCCTGCTTTTATCCAAAGCCATCCCTGCAGGCAGGGAGAGGAGGCCCTGGTGGTCTCCAGGACACACTGAGCTGTGAACAACCATCTCGTTGCTCTTCTGAAGATTTTGCTCACGTTTTTCTGGCCGATAGAACATTCCAGGCTGGTGGATCAATTAATGGAGAGCAGTTTGGCTGCACGTTTTACACCGCCATGCAAATGCAGCGCCCCGTGTCTCGCTGACCTTTGATGTTTGAACATCACGGAGTTATAAAAACAGATATAAATATATGTGTGTTTTACAGACCCATCATTGTGTGGGGCTTTGAAACGTCGTTTTCTAATCCACTCAGAGGAAGGGGAGGGATGGAGTCTTTGTCAGTATCCAAGCAATTAGGATAATTAAAAAAGAAAGCTTATTGGGTAAACATGCTCTTAGATTGTGACCTCTTAATTAATGGACTACAGGGAGAAATTACAGCGGTGGCAAGATAATTAACACATGCATTTAAAAAGAACTGTTAGACAAGGGTATTATAGGATAGTAAGACACAGATTTGAATCACCGAAGGACTCTGGAGGTGAACAAACACGGTGGAACAAGACGAGATTTGCATGTGTGAGTGCCCCGGCACACAAGAGGGACAGATTAGGATAACTTTGTTATCACACCCGGGCGGCTCCTTTAGGGCCACATTCCCCTGGCCGAGGGCTTTCAGTCCGGGCTGGGCTGTGCGGAGTCTCCCAGGAGCAGAATTCCTCCACGGGACGTGTTGCCATTGCTGATAGTTCCGAATTTTGCCAGAGGGGTGTTGGAAACTTTGCTCCCCTTGGCGGGGATGCTGACACCCACCGGGGAGCTCTTTGTCTGGTTTGGGACACCCTGCACGTGCACTCCTGGTTTTGGGGCTCTCACGAATCCTGACAGCTCCAGGCAGCATTTTGGAAACTGGATCGGTCATTAACAAATCAAGTAAATAAATAAATTTAGGAACCAGATTGTTTCCCTTCTCAGAGCAGAGGTTGGGTCGTGTGTGCTGTTGGGTTACAGTCCTTCTTCACCCCCACCGTGGAGAGAGCTCCAAACGAGCCAGAATACCCAAAGCAGACTTTTTTTGATTGATTTGTCACTTTCTGTCACCAAAACTGTCTCATCCTCGGCAGATATAGAGCAGGGCAGGTTGTGAGGGGGGGGTTCTCAGGCTCTGGCTTTTTACACGAGCACCCAGAGCAGCGTGAGCCCTTCGATGAGTGATGGTTATCAGTAACGTTATCAATAATTCACTGGTGCAGGGTTTAGGTGCCTGAGCAGAGCAGCGGTGTCCGGGCATCTTCCTCACCTGCCACCATTCCCCACCAGCACCTCTGGGGTTTTCTCCATTTCTGAAAGAGAAGGGCACAATTAAAGCTCTGTGATCCCCAGACCTACCCCTGCAATAGGGTTTTTATCTCTGCAGTGAGTGTTCCTGGGCTGGCTGTCAGGACTTCCCCTCTCAGCAGTGCAGGGAAGCAAGGCTCACACCATCAGAGTCTCTCGTGGGTTGCTCAGTGTCTTGGGAAGGGTGGGAACACCTCACAGGGATGTCCACACTCATGGAACTGCTCATGGATCAAGCTAAATCTTGCCCAGACTGGGGAGGAACTTTGGGTGGGCTATAGAGGTGCTTTGTCTGGGTAGAAAAGATCTCAGGGTGCACACAGTGCCGGGGTTCTGGGCTCTCTAACCAAGAAATCCCCCAAACTCTCATTTACCAAAAGAAAAAACTGCAGAAAAGTCAAAACCCGAAATGATTTGTGCTTAAAGGATCAAAGCTCACGCTCCAAACGTGCACACGAGCCAGGGCTGGATGATTAGGTACAGTTTGAGGAACATGTGATTTGCATAAGTCCCCACTCCCCACAGCATCCCGGGGAACAAAGAGATGCTCTGCCAAGCCAACATTTCAGGGATCCCACCGAGCACTTACCCAAATCCCACCCACTTCTTGGTGAGTCTCAGCACTGCTGCTTTTGTCTGAATATAAATGTCCCTGTTCAGTGCAGTGTTCATCCTACCTGGGACATTAAGAGATGCATGTGGACTAAAAAAAAATATGAGAAAAAAGCATTATGAATGTTTGATTAGTGACTTGGGCCCCAAATTTTTAACTAATTGAGCACATTAAATGGTATGTCTGTGAAAGACTAATACAAGACACTTTTCAAAGCTTCTTTAATAAAAATTCTATTTGGGATTTGACCATAATGGCTATCCTTGCTTGCCAAAACATGACTTCTTAGCAGGTGACTTTCATCAAGTACATCTGAAATAGTACCTAAATGAATTAGCAATAAAATGGACTTAGGCCGAGCAGTAGGAGCCTCCATTAATCTTGGGTTAATCACTAAAGAGATGCCATTCACTTTTCTTAAGAAGTCACATTTTTCTCCCCTTGCTGGCGACCAGATTTCATAAAGTAACATATTTCTAATGAAAGGGCTCTGCTTGAATTAAAACCCTGAAGGTTTATGCAGATTTTAGTTTTGATTACTGCTGGCATGGGCTCTTAGCAGACTCCGGAAGGTAGGGCCGCAGTGAAAGAGTCCCAGCATGCAGTTCATAATATTCTTTGAAATAAAATAGTGCACTTGTACTTAGTGGCTTTAATCAGCTCTGACTTTTGATAGTCAAACAATAGCTAATTACAGTAACACCTGCCTTCTAAGTCATGTCATGTAGGTTATTGCCAACAAGAGACCTTGTATCTTAGCTGCGTGATTATTATAGAGTCTAAAACCTATCTGTTCACAAAAGAGGGGGGAGAAGAGCGGAGTTTGGTGGCCATTATCCCTCTTTTTATTGTCTGACGCATTTCTGGCTTTTCTCGTGGTGGTTTGCTGCCTTTGAAAGGCAGAGAGTTGCTGTTTATGGCCGGGTTAGAGATGGGAGTCTGGGGGAAAAGGATCCGATTCGCAGCTCTCACTTTTCCGTGCAGCAACGGGAGATAACGCTGGATGTGTGCAGCCCCAAACCCGTCTGAATGTGCCTCGATTTTCAGTGCAACACAAAATTTGAAATGTGTTGTGAGTTGGTTGTATCATCGGATCTCTGGCGGGCAGCCACGGAGCAGAATTTTATTTCGCCGTCATTAAATGCACTGGTACGGGCAGGGGAACAAAGGGCCATTTATCCCAACCTTCACCAGTTCTGGAAGGCTTTCATAAAATAAAAACACCCGCCGAAGAACCCGGTTTTGAAATGACAGACCATGTTTCTGGAAAGAAATCCACGCTTTCCCCCTCAAAATATCTGCCTTCCCTGTGAGGAATTGAGTCGGACGAGTTCCCCTGTCGGGCGGGAGCCATAAATTATTGTCTCATTGAAGATTCTTTTCTCATTAATTTTGCCAGCAAATAAGGCTTCGTTTTCACAAACCCAGCCAAGTGAATAATATCAGATGTTTGCCAGAGGGTGTCCGAGAGCCCCAGCTCCGTGTGCTGCTCTGGGAGGGATGCTCCCTGCTCCAGACCGAGAGGATAACGGGGCAGCTTCAGCTCCCAGTTCTGCTGGACCTGGGCTCAGAACTGTGAGAGCAGGGAAATCAGAGGGCATTAATGATCAGAGCACTCAGAGAAATCCTGGGAGTGGAAAAGGGACCAAAGGGAGCCATCCTTGGGTCTTGTTGTACAGGGTGTTTTATGGGTGTGTTTTAGGAAAGTGTCACGGGTGGGTTGTGCATGTACAGGGTTCCACTGCTCCTCCTCCGTGGATTTTGAAGGCAAATACATTGAATTCTGGGAAGAGTATCATTCTCAGATAGCTCTGCTGTGGCTGACAAGAGAATCCCTCAAAATATTTTGAGATTTCGGCAAGATGTGGTGTGTCTCTGCCCTGGCCTTTTCACCTGGAATCTTGCATTTCTGCACTGTAACCCATCGTATCCAAGCACCAAAGATGGCTTTAGGGGGGTTAAATTTCTCTTTACAATCAGACTGCCTGTGTAAAAAACCATTCCTTCTGGATTATACAAGGAATTTTGTGAGGGAATGTGTTCAGGGTTACTTCAGTGAGCAGGGAATTCATGTTAAAAGGACGTGTTGTGAACTCTGCTTCCCAAAACCACTTCCAAGTTCAGCCTTTAATGGGCTGGCTTTTCCCTCTGAGTTATTCTTTCTCACTCCATCATTTGTCACGTTAGCCTCAAACTGCGCAGCGAGAAATCTTCTTTATATCAGTTACCACGTTTGCCATATCTGATCAGCGTGATTGATCATGGCCCCAGCCACAGGTTGGTAATAAGCTGTTTTGAGAGAGACACACATTTCCCCCAGGACAAAGCTGGCATGACAGCATTATAAACCGGCCATTTATCAAGCTGCTCCCAGGTGGTCACTGCCGGAGCACGGCTCGGCAGCCTGGGCTTCCACCGAGCTACGGGGGGACGGAGCCGGGGCTGGTGGGCACCGAGCTGCAGCTCAGGCAGCAGACAGGGACAAATGAGAGCGCGCTGCAGGCGCAATCGGGAGTGCAAATGTCACGCCTGGAGCCGGCCAAGTCCCTCCTCGGAGCGCGGCTCCGGCCTGGCAGCGGGGCAAAACTGCCACGGGACGGCTCCACGGGGAATCCTGGGGGGTTTTCCTGTGCCCCCGAGGGGAAGGGGTTCAGTGCTGTCCAAAATACGGATGGGGCAGACTCATCTTTGTCACAGCTTTGCAGCCCGGGAGTTTGCAGAGTCTGTGTTTGTGGGGAGGCTGGAGAGCATCTCCCACGAGGAAGGGCTGAGGGCACTCAGAATGCTCAGATGGGCAGGAGAAGGTTCAGGGTGACCTAAATGTGGCTGTCCAGTGCCAGAAGGAGCCGACAAGAAGGATGGAGATGGAATTTTTGCAAGGCCTGAAGCGACAGGACAAGGGGGAATGGCTTCACACTCACAGAGGGAAGGTTCAGGGTGGATAGATGGGAAAAATCCTTCCCTGTGAGGGTGGGGAGGCCCTGGCACGGGGTGCCCAGAGCAGCTGTGGCTGCCCCTGGATCCCTGGCAGTGTCCAAGGCCAGGCTGGCCAGGGCTTGGAGCAGCCTGGGATAGTGGAAAGGTGTCCCTGCCCATGGCAGGGAGTGGAAAAAATCCATCTTTAAGGTCCTTTCCAACCCAAACCAGTCTGTGATTCCATGAGATTCACCTTATGAAGAACTGAATAAGCTGTTACAAAACTTTTTTCTTTTAACCTCCTCTGTGTTGTGTTCCCCCCCGGACCCTTCCCCGCTTTTCCCTGAATTTTGGTAAAGTGACTTGTATTTTACAGCTTCAATGTGTAGTTATTCCCAGACTGCACAAACTGCAATTTTTAATCTTAATGATAGATTTAGTGACCACTGAAGTGTAAAATAAACTACTGTGGCCTAATCAATCAAATCTGCATAGTTGAGAGAAAGCACCTGTATGAGGCTTTTATATCAGAAGGTCTGTAATGGTAATAGATGTTTATTAGCAACCATAAAGCTGTTTGAATTTAATATCTCTCTAAATAACACCAACAGCATTAAAACAAATCTCTGAAGCAAATGCAACTGCGCCATAAACAGCCCACAATGCAGGGTTTAAAAGCCATTACAAGAATCCTGTGAGATTCATGAGTTGTTCTGTGGCTTAGGACCCTCAGCTGCGAGGGAGCAAACCCTGCACGTGTGGGAAGGAGCCCCTGCACTAAAGCATTGCCCAGGTACTTGTGGGGGATAGATTTTGTATTTTGGCACCAAATGTTTTGTTAAATGCAACAGGCAGTGGAGGCTTCCACCAGGGCAGTGTTCACATCTGAAATGCCCCTAAAAATAAATCAAATCCCCTCAGCTTTCGGGCCAGGAACCTCCTCCCGGGCAGTGCTGAGGACTCCGAGGTGGTTTTGAAACACTGAAGAGGCTGCAAACACTCCAAACTTGTTCAAGTGCTCGTCCCTCGTAGTCAGAAGTGAACACAAAGTACCTCCTGAGCAGTTTTTTAGGTTTCCCGGGCACTTTGATATCTGTGGAAAACAAACGTGTGGTTCTAAGGAAACGGCGTCAAAGTGAAATCATTAACAGACCACTGAGGCCATGAATGCACTTTCAAGGATTCAAAAAATGTTCAGGTTTTGTGAATTTAAAACAGTTCAGGTTTTCTTCTGTTTAATCAAGAGTTCTTCAGTCCCCTGTTTACTGGAGTGTTAAAAACATCCTTGAGGGTATTATAAGCTGGAAAATTCGAAGGGAATCTGCTTTTAAATCCTGAAAATACAGTTTTCACTGAGTGTGGCTGCTCGTGGACTGGGAAGTGTTTTAAAAGCACATGAGCCACTCTGGGAACTTCTGCTTGGCAGCTTTCTGAGAGGATTGGGGTGAGAGGGGAGCTTTCCCACGGATGCACTGGCAGGGATGGGCTGCACTGGGTACTGGTCCTGCTGAGGTGCCTAAAGCTCTCCTCCTGGGGTAGGGACACTGAAATCCACACTTTTATGGGATATGGAAGCAGCTAAACCACAGTTCTGGGATCCTGACGCAGCCTGAGGTCGGGGCCCCCAAGAAGTGGTTGTTTTTTTGGGTAACTGTGGTCGGATCAAAGTGGTTGGAAAGAACAGGAATATTCAGCTGGGGTGTGTGGGGAACAACAGGGACAGTGTTCCCCAGGTTTGCTCCCGAGGTCTGGGACGCCCCGGGGAACATCGGGGTGCTCTGTGCTCTGACACGGCCAGCTCGGCCCCTCCTGGGGGGTGCCAGATCCCAGGATTGTCCAAAATGAAGTGAAGCCAGAGCAGGGATTCTTCCCAGTAGAGGAGGAGAAAAGCCAAGCAAAGCATCAGTCCCTGGGAGGGAGCAGGGAGAGGGCACCTGGTGCTGGAGGAGCATGGCTGGAATCTCATCTGTTTCTGAAAGGGCCTGGAGTGGCAAAGGGAACCCTCTGCAAGCATGGAAATGAAATTCCAGGACGAATATTTGAGGTGTTAAGAAGCCAGGTCAGGCTCTGCAGTGCTGGCGCAGAGGCTGCTCCCGCTGCCTGGTACCCTGCCCAGCAGAGCTGATCCAGACACTGAGCTGGCTCTCCAAGGGGTCGGGCAGGGCACTGTCTGTAATCCCTGGGGGTGGGCACTGTGGCCGGGGAGGGTTTGGAACACCCCAGCTTTGTGTTTGTGCTCTCCCCAGAGCAGGAAACCCCCTGGTTCCGCTGGCAGCGCTGGCACGGGGGAGCCGCAGACGGGTTGGGGAGGAGGTGAGAGACTGAGAGAGAAGCCTATCACCCACCAACCCCCGAAACAACTGCGAACGATCAGAATGAACGCTGCTGGTCGTTTGTAGGAAGTGCGGGGCTGCTCTGTGGCCTGTGGGAGGTGTTAGGAAGGAGAAGCCGCGTGGTTCGATCGCGGGTGACGGAACAGCTTTTCCTCAGCTCTTCAAACGCAGCTAAATAAGGGCTCTGCAACAGCCGAATGGTTTCTGTTGTAAGGAATCATTTCTTATTTTGCTATAAATTACAAAACACCACCACCACCCTTCCAGAACAAAAAAAAAAAGTGGCTTGAGCAGGAACAATTGCAGGAGACAGCGCGGGGGCTGCGTGGGCGCGATAACGAGCCCTGAGCTGGGCCGGGGAAGCGGAGGGGCAGCAGCCCCCCAGCACCAGGGATTTTCCTTTCTATCTGAGAGAAAAAAAATTAACAGAAGGCCCGAGAGGGTGGGATTGGATTGTAGAGGCCACAGACCAGAGAGACCACCAGGAATTATTTCAGGGAATTAATGGGATTAATTTCAGGATTCATTCTGGGCTGGGTTGGGGAACCCATCAGAAACTGTTTTGTTTCTGTTTCGTGTAACTATTGACCTGTTCCTACAGGAGGTTTAAGTTTTGCCCATCGTTTCCCACTGCTGTTGGTTTCGTGCCACCTTTGTCCTTGCAGTCACTGGGATTTTCTCTGATCTCTGTCCGGGCTGTGAGCTCACCTCGAGACCCCTGGGAATGCCCCAGGTGTGATCCCAGCCACGGAACTGCACATGAGGAGCTTGGGAAGCAAACAGCAAACCTGGCTCAGCTCTTCCTGAGCCCTCCTCGTGCTCTCCCCTGTTTCTTTTATGTCTTGCTTCACTCCTGACTGCGAATTCCTTGAAACAGGACCTGTTTTCTTCACCACTTGGCACTTCCTCCAAGGTTCCCATCCATGCTGGATTTCCCTGGGTGCTCTGACAGTGCCCTCAGGGATGCTGGAGGAGCTGCTCAGTGTGGTTTTGTGTGAGGCAGGTGTGAAGGGCAGGGGACAGAACCCGGGTGTTCTGGGGCTGTGGTGGGTTCCAGGGGTTTCTGGGGAGCCTTGCAGGGCTGTGAGCAGCTGGGTGCAGAGCTGCCACCGTGGCCGCTGGTTCTCACACTCCCTGCAGGGTGAGGAATGGGTGAGCTGAGCTCAGCAAGTGCTGCAGACTTGTCTTGCACTGAGTGCAGCAGGACGAGGGAAATTAGGACAGGGAGAAATGGAGAAACTCCTGTCCAGCCTTGCCTTAGGTGTGGAAGGATAATCCAGCTCTGGTGCATTGATCGCTGCCTTCTGAACACAGCTTTTAAAAATATTTCCTGCTTGGTGCATCTTACCCAGAAGCAAGACACCAAAACTTGGCCATTTTCAGAGCTCCAATATTAAATTTTGGTGCAGGATCACAGCTCAGACACAACTCTCCAACCTTGAGTGGATTTCTCAATGAGAAGAATAATCAATCACCTTGACTAATTATTGTCTCCTCCCAGCAATTAGTGACAGGGTGAGAGGAAACAGCCTCAAGCTGTGCCAGGGGAGGCTCAAGTCAGACATCAGGAGGAATTTCTCCATGGAAAGGGTGGCCAGGCTTTGGAAGGGGAGATTTGGAGTCCCCATCCCTGGAGGTGTCCAAGGAACTCCTGGAGGTGGCACTCAAAGCTCTGGGCTGGTGACAAGGTGGGGATAGGTCACAGGTCGGTCTTGGAGGTCTTTTCCAACCTCAGTGATTCTTTGATTCTGTGATTCTGTAATCAAAAAGTTCCTACTGTGCTTCAGGAAGGGGAGAATTTCTGAAATTTGGGTAGAGATTTGAGAGAGGCAGCCTGTGGTCTCAGAGATTTGGGACAAGTGTGTCCCAGCACAGACTTGTGGGGACACCTGAGCACCTTCATCACCTCAGCTCATCAGTTCCATCTTCCACACCTGGGAAACTCGATTTTGTCTCTGAATGGGGTGGATTGGGAGCTCCTCAGCAGTGTGGTGGTGCAGCACCTTGTGTGAAGAGCCCGTGCTGCACACAGGAGCAGGAATTGTCCCCGAAATTCCCAAGTTTCACATTTGGGAGCAAGGCTGTGGTGCAGATCCATAGTGGAGGGCAGTGTCCCCCTGAAACAGTGGAACTCTCAATCCAAAGGACTTCTTCTCTGAGTTTTGCTATAAAATAAATGTCCTGTCCAACCACAGCACTCATTGGTCCAAACGAAATAATTTGTCTTCAAACTGCATTATTTCTCCTTCTGCAAGCAGAGCCAGAGGGCCAAGTCTGCCTTCAGGATTAGCAGCCAGTACAATTTCAATTTATAAATGAAGCCCTTTCTGATTTGCAAATAAAAAGCATCTGAAACCACTAACCAACTTGGCTTGAGTTTTTATGCCTATAAAAATGTCTGAACCATTTGTTTTTAGAATTTTCTAACTGGGAAACGTGCTGCTACGAGCAAATATGTCCAAGTTTCAATTGGAAGATGAGAGGAGTTCAATTTTTGGATGAGAGGAGTTAAAAAACCTTCACGTTTGCAAGGAAACTCAGAGCCCTTGGTCCTCTAGAAACAGCCACAATTTAATTTTAAATAGCCACCAACCCCTGTTGCTGCACCTGCGTGAGGGACATGAGCCCAGTTGTCCTTGGATCCAAAAATCTGGGCCAAGAATCGTGGCCCAGGCAGAGCAAGGAGGAGTTTTCCCATGGATTTCAGTGGGATTAGGATTGTTAATCCAGCATCTGTCTCAAGGGGAAGCGTTTGCACAAGCACACACAGGGCTGACACCACGGGACAGGGTGTTCTTCCCACGTTTCTTTGGCTCTTTGCATGTGGAGCCACTGAAAACCACTAAAAATGCTGATTGAGAGCAGAGTAATTGCAGTGTGGTTGTAAATCACCCAGCAAAGAGCTGTAGAACCCCTGAGCATCAGCAGGTTCAGGTGAGCACTGGGATGGCCGTGCCTGTGTGAGAGGCTGGGCTGCCTCAGGGATGCTCCTCCTGCTTCCCAATTTTTCTCTGCCCTGACCTGTGCAGGTATTTCAGGAATATTTTAGTGCCCTCGGTTTCGTAGCAAAACTGGGAAATAAAAGGTGCAAAACTTTTTAAACTTTTTAAACACTAAGTTGGTTTGGGGCTGTGGTAGGAATTCAGGGGCGACTCCTCTGAGTTTTGGGTTTTGTTGAGTCGGAAAGATTTAAGTCATCACCCCTTTGCCCAGGTCTGATTTCCTGATTTCTTAACCCCCAGTTTAATGCTGGTTTCTGCTGCTGAAAGATGAATGTTGCTGTGCCAGGCAAAACAGTTGGAATGGCTGGAAAACCATTCCCAGCTGGGAAGGTGCCGACCTGGGGCAGAAGATCACAGCATCATTTATTTTGGAAAAGACCTCCAAGCTGCTCCAGCCCATCGAGATACAGCAGGCTGCAGGAGCACTCAGGCTGCATTTGCTTTTCCTTGTTACTTTACAAACTGAAAAGGAGTAGAAAAAAGATTGTAAACAAACAAAAAGTCTCCACTCTCAGTTTGTTTGTATTTTCCTGGTTCCAGGCTGTTCCTTCCACTCTTTCCTCAGCGGGTGCCTCATTTTGGCTGCTGTTTGTGTGCAGGGTGTTGCTGGAACCATGGGCTGGGGGAGGCTGTGGGGTTGTCCCCGCTCCTGCACACTGCACCCCGTTTCTTCAGGAATACTTCAGAGTTTGTGGTCTTTTAACCCTGTTTGAAATGGATTTTGTTTGGTCTGAGCTGCCCTTGTGGAGGACTCCTGCTCCAGGAGGAGGTTTCCTTGATGGCTGGTTGAGGAGAGATCAGGGGAGAGCAGTGACAGGGCAGGGTGAGGTGTCCTGTGGGCCTGGGGCATTTTGGTGTCACCTCTCAGCCCTGTTCCCACCTGCCCCATCCCTCGGGAGGGAAAACCCTTGGAAGAGCATCCCTTGGGAGAGCATTCTTTGGGAGGGCATCCCTTGGAGAGCATTCTTTGGGAGGGCATCCCTTGGAGAGCATCCCCTGAGAATGTCCAGGTGCTGCTCCGGCCAATGGGCAGTGAACTGGCCTGGCCTCTGGCACTCCTGGAGGAACCACTCTGGATACAGAACCTTTATTCCAGGCTTAACCAAAAGTTTTCCTAAACCCAGGTGACCCCCATGCTGTGACATCCCGAGGGGATCTGTGTGGTGTCTGGGGTGCAATTCCCATGGATGTGAGATACAGGGACCATCTTTCTACAGAACAGAACAATATCAATTATTACCCAGCTACAGAATCATTCCCATAATTGCCCATAATTTCCCAAGTTAAACCCCCCTGTCCTGCTCCCATGTGCCCATTGCTCCTCCTGGAACACCACTGGCCAAGGAATTGCCAGCGGCAGTGATGGATGAGCCGGGGCCACGCTCCCAAGGGCCATCCCGTGCTCCTGGCTCTACCCATCCCTGTGCCCACCACAGCAGCGTGCCCGGGGCTGGCGGGGCTGGGAGAGCCCCGGTACCCCTCCTTATGGCCTGTTACTCCTGTTACCCCCCATTATTCCTCTTACCCCCCGTTATTCCCATTACCCCCCATTATTCCCATTACCCCCTGTTATTCTCGTTATACCCCATTATCCCCTGTTATTTCCTTTATCCCCACAAT
>VYXC01000304.1:7300-24182 GCA_013397175.1 Platysteira castanea
TATCAACAACTTCAGCTCTTTGCAGCTCATTTCAGTGTTACCAACAGCCCCTATGAAAATGCACTGCACTCTATTGTTTGTAGTAAGGATAATCAGAACTATGGAACAGAAAAATCTTGGGATATATTTCAGTAGGATGTTTTCAGAACACCTTTATGATTACTCTGAAGTGTTAGGAAAAATATGCGATTTCACTTCCCACTTTCCATAGATATCTATATCTATATCTATATCTATATATATATATATATGGAATTGTATTGATGTATTCATTTTTCTGTCAATTGCTTGCTACCTTTTACCTGATGCTTATAAAGTGCTAACTCGTAAAACTATTTAAATTGCCAGGTATAAGAATAATAACAACAACAATAAAACAACAACAATAACAAGAATAATAACAACAGTAATAATAGCAACAATTACTATTATTAACAGCTGTAGTAATTCTTCTATAAATAAAGAAAGATTTTATTTAAACATACTGACTTGAGCTAATTTAATCTGTAAGTTTTCATTTGGTGCTCGATTTTCTATCCAGAAAGTGATTGTATTTGTACATGGTTTCTATAATTGCTTATGCTGGTAAACAAGCAGTTTATCAAATTCTTAGATTTTATTATGTTACTCTGAATAATTTTTTTTGTATTGCTTTCCTGAGTGAAGAACTCAAATAATTTTAGAAGTTATTAAATAACAAACTTAAATGGTATGCATTTATTGTTGCATCTTAAGGGGTTTATTAGTACATACATATTTTGTCTAATATGTGTGGTTTTACTGTTGTTAAATGAAACTCTGTTACCTGGCAGTGTGTTCTTCAGCGCTGCAAAACTTGCAGATGTTGTCATGAACTTATTTTTATTCATTAGTATACTGAAGAAAACTAGCTTTTGTACTTCTTCATTGATTTTTGTTATTTTCATACAACCTTATTGTTTAACTAAGTATTTTAAATAAATTGACTTGAAGCAGTAAAATAGACTGTATTCAGAGACTTAATTTAGTGTAGCGTACTTTGTTTTGGGGAGGTGGCAAAACACCTGGCTGAGTAAGTGAGTTATTTTCCCTAAAAAAATTAGGTTTTGTGATTGATACTGTAATTTTAGCCCATTAAGGTTAATTTAAGTTACAGATAACCTCAGACTTAAAGTATTTTGAATTAAAGCCACAGATACTTTTTTTAACAACAAGGGTTGGGTTTTCAAAGTTGCATATTCTTAAGAGAGAATTCCTTATTTTTAAAAATATTCTTTGGTTTTCATAACAGGTTGGGGTTTTTTTATTGATTAGTGTGTTTGTCATATATGAATTATGTCAAAATACTGACTGTGTTTTATTCATTCTTAGGTGATTTGCAAGTCAGATGCTCCTACAGGGGATGTTTTGCTTGATGAAGCTCTGAAACACATAAAAGAGACCCAGCCTCCTGAAACAGTACAAAATTGGATTGAACTGCTTAGTGGTAAGCCTTGGACACAACATACTTGCTTTTTTTATCCAAATAAACCTAATTATCTGGCATCACTAGAGATTATATTGCAAGGTTTTTTGAGAGAAAATATGCAGAAAAGTTAATTAGTCTGTCCTCTAGGGTAGTCTGTTGTTGATTGTAGCCTTTAATCAAATAAAAGTAACTGTTGCTTTTGACTTAACTTGGTACAGAAAGGATCTGTTTGGAAGTGTCAGAGGACATCTCAACTCGGTGGAAGAGGTGCCTTCCGCTGACTCTGGAGTAAATCAGGACTGCACCCTGGAGATGTAACTGCCTTTCTCTGTGTTTGGAAATGAGGGTTAGTGGAAGTTTGGAGCCTGACTGTGGACTGAGTATTCAGATCTTTCAGTAAAGAAAGAAGGTGAAGAGCTCATAGCTCACACATAAAAGTTGAGGGTGATTTGGCCATTAATTGTAAAGAAAAAACTAAAGCATTAGGAGTTTTTATTTTTTCATTAACTGAAGAAATGTAATAAATATTTTAAAATGTTAGGTACTTCTTGTTGATCAAAACAAAGTCTTCAAGATGAGTACTTTGCACACAGCTCTCAATGTAAAGCTAGTAAATAGTTGCAAAAAATGAAATGTCAATTACCATAGAATTGTGAATAGTTTGGGTTGGAAGGGACTTTTACAGGCCATCTAGTCCAGCCTCTCTGCAGTCAGCAAGGACATCTTCCACTAGACCAGGTTACTCAGAGCACCAACCAACCTGACATTAAATGTTTCCAGGGACGGGGCATCCACCACCTCTCTGGGCAATCCAGTTGTAGTGTGTCATTGTGAAAAACTTCTTCTTGTATCTAATCTCAGCCAACTCTACTTCACTTTAAAACCATTACTCTATGTCCCAGGCCCTGTTAAAAGGTCTGACCCCCTCTTTCTTGTAATCCTCCTTTAGGTAGTGAAAGGCTGCAGAAAGGTTTCCTTAGAGCTTTCTCCTCCCCAGACTGAACTGTAGGCACAATTGATCACCAGCATTTGTCTGTTTTCACAAAACACATAAATAGAGCTTCCTTGGAGCAGATCAGAGCTGTGCTTGAGTTGTGCAAACAGCACACGAAAAAACCCTATTTTGTCAATAGTGTGAGTGGAAGGTAAGGGGTAACAAGACTTGGAAGTTGCCTGTGTAAAGTCTGTTACTTCTTGAAACTGATGAGCTGCAGAAATGAGCAAAATCACTTCGCCTTTCTCTGCTTTCTTGTTTCCTTTGTTCTTCCCATTCATCTTGCACCACCTTAAACAGCCTTCCTTGCACACCAGTTCATTCTCAGATCCTTGCCATCCGTCCTCTCCTGCTCCTTGGCTGTCAGGCAGGGAGGAGGCTGGACTACAAAGCAGCCCATGTCGGGGTGGGGCATGGCTGCTGCAGAGCCGTGCAGTTCAGTTCTCACTCAGCTCCCCTTCCCTCTTACAGCCTGCAAAAACAATTCATTTTTCTTGTCCCAAATACATAATTTGTGCTGACATTTCACCTCCTCTCCCAGTGCAATGCACATCAAGTTAGGACTGGGTCAAAAAAGGTCAGCTAATGAATGAACTAGTGTTGTAGGATTTCTTTGAGCTAAGCTAAGGTTTTCCTGACTCTGCTGAACTTTGGCTCTGGGAAGATAATTATCAGCAGTGCTGAGGCTAAGGCTTGAATCAATCATTTTTACTAACATATGTTTATTAATTACTAATTATTGGGTGGCATTAGTGTTCTTTGCATTTCCCGCAGTTTAGAGATCTGTTCTTCTGAAGAAAAATATTTCTGTGGGTCTAGGTGGTTTTTTTTTTATTGGTTGGTTCGTTTTGCTTTGTTTTGTTTCATTTAATAAATTCATAAACTCTGTTAGAATTTTGCTTTGGGGACCAGGTCAATCCTGGAAAAAAGCTACTCCATCCATAATTATCAGTGATGCAGAGCGCTGCTTGGAGTTACAGTATATGAGTTCAAAGCCATCATGGAAATAAGTACATGGACGTGTAAGGTGATATTTGCCAGGCTGATGTTTAAAAGGTACCCTCTAAGGAAAGCAAGGGTAGGGAATGCAAAAGGTTGGATCAAAATGTCAGGTTTCCTGTAGATGTAGGAAACATCTGTGTCTGCAAGTGTCTGTGTAATTGAGGAGCTTGGTCACAAGGTGTCACCACAGCACTGAGGTTCGTCTGCACGGCAACTGTACAAAAATCTAAGCAATAGCTTTGCCCTGTGAAAGGTAGTAAGGAAACCACTTTTTGTGTTCGTGTGATAGTTCCAATCATGGTCAAACCAGGGAAACGCATTCAGTGCCGTGTGAGACCTATAAGAACTTGTGTAGTTCAGGCCTGGTTGGTTCTCCGCCTTTCACTCTGCAGTTGGAGTCACCTCATTTGTTTACTTATCTTGGCTGTTACTTGGATACAGTGTGTGTCACCCTCCATCATGGTGGGAAGAACCTCGAAGTCACCTCTGACTTACTGTTGTTGTTGTTATTTTGTGCTAACCAATAAAATTTTCAAAAGTTGGGTACAGAAATTCTCATAGCGTTCATGGAAAACCTCCATCTATGTAAGAAATATTTAGTGCTGTTCCTTTTCTTGCCCCTTAAAATGCATAGTCTTTTACATCAGGAGGGGTTTTTAATTCTTACGACAAATACTTAATAAGCTGGAATTTAAATTTTTAGCCTGTGAAGTAAGCTCTTAAGCAAAGGTAGAATTCTCACTGCTAAACAGTTTTAGCTTTATCAGGAGCTGTTGATGCTCATTTTGTGCTTTTTCAATTTCCTTCGCTATGCACACACAGTCGCACTCTGAAGTGCCCAGTTCTTCTGCCTTAACAAAAGGCATTAGAAATAATTTATATAGAAATATTAAAGGCTCTGCCCAACATGTGCTTCATGTGTGCACACCTGTGTCACAGTACATCATCGCTGTTCCATGTGGTGGAGGCGGGAAGGGGGAGAAGAGTGGAAACCTGGAGAAATAAAGAAATGCACTACGTAGATGTGCATTAGCTTGTCTGTGTGGCAGAAGAAAGGCAGTAACGCTTCTTCCGGTCTCTGACATGGTAAAAGACTAGACTCAGAAAAATGCACAAAGACTGTAGAAGGTGCTTGATTTTACTTTGTTTTTATTGTTACTAAAAGTAAATTCATTCTGCATAACTGGTTTGGTTTTTGTTTTAAAAGACACGGTTTTTTGTTTATTTGTCATATCTGTAATCAAGACGTGACTTAGCTATTGTTTCATCCAAACTTCAAATGTACCCCAGAGCTCCTCAGAGGAGGTTCTCTTGGTCTCTGCCTCCGTGCCAGGGATCAGAGAAATGCTGACAGGAGCACAGCGTCTTGTAGTCTGCTGTATGATTTTGACAGCTCATTCTGCACCACAGAGGGGGGAAAAAAATCACTGCAACAGTGCAGCTTAAACTTTTGACTGTTGTGTGGTTTTCTTGCTATTTTAGGTGAAACATGGAACCCACTGAAGTTGCACTACCAACTACGAAATGTCCGTGAGCGGTTAGCTAAAAATCTAGTGGAAAAAGGTGTACTGACAACAGAGAAACAGAACTTCCTTCTTTTTGACATGACTACACACCCTCTCACCAACAACAACATCAAACAGCGCCTCATCAAGAAGGTTCAGGAGGCGGTCCTTGACAAGTGGGTGAACGACCCCCACCGCATGGACAAGCGCTTGCTGGCGCTCGTGTATTTAGCCCACGCCTCAGATGTCCTGGAGAACGCTTTTGCCCCCCTCCTGGATGAGCAGTATGATTTAGCCACAAAGAGAGTGCGGCAGCTCCTGGATTTAGACCCTGAGGTTGAATGTATGAAAACCAACACAAATGAGGTTCTGTGGGCTGTTGTAGCAGCTTTCACAAAATAACTGCATTCAGACTGAAGTGTTCTCTCTTCTTTTATGTAAACCAGTTGTTTCTCTTTTATTGACTATTCATGTTTTCTGTAATTTGTACCTTCTCACACGATGAATCGGCTTTTGTTCAATGGGAATTATAAGTGGTGTATTCCCTACTTCTCTACCTGTATACAGGATTCTGCTGGTACAAGAGACTTTCCTGTTTAAAACAACAGAAAGAGGGGATAACTGCCATATTGGCATTCCATTTCCTATTCAGTTTGAGTTACCTTAAATACTTTGTTTGATTTTTCACCACATTGTTATTCAAGTGGTTTGTCACCAAAGCTCCGTGTCAAAGTGTCTGTCAGGACATTTTATACACAGATGTTTTCAATTATATCTAACAAAATTACTTAAAAAGCAGAAATGTCATTAAGCAGCTTTGTCAATAGCTCCTGTAAAATGCCCCATACATTTTAATTTTCGTGCAAGTCTCTTGTGTACTTATATTTTCATTAGAACGATAGCTGAGTCATAAGGCTAGTATAGAAAGGTCCAGTTGTTTCATAAACCAGTCTTGGGAGGGGATACATTCCATTATATTGTATATATAGTTCAAATTGTATATTAACAACTGCCCCATCTTAGTATTTTGCAAGATCTACTTACTTGTACACCTGGTGCCCCTTATTTGCTGTCAGCTATTGCCATCTGATGCAAAGAAGGGCCTCATGCAGAGGTCCTGTGTGTGAAAACTGTTTGTTTCCAGAGTCTCTGGAGTTTGCCATCCGGGTATTCTCAGTCTATGCATTGCCTTTGAAAATTTGTGAATGGAAAGAGACTGCTTTCTGTTACTGGTACTTTTTTCTTTCCCTCCCCTTCTGTATGGAAGAGACTCATGACCAGTACTATTCTTGAGCGCAGTTTTTGGTTTTGTACACAAATTAATGTTTGTCTCTTAAACCTTGAACTATTTTTCACTTTAAAAACAAAGAGTCAGTCCTAGCAGGTGTTGCATGTAAATGGTTAGCAAGTTGTGGCAGCAGTTCAGACAATTCAGATTTCTGTAATGGGATGCTCTGCTATATTTTAATTTTTATATATACAATTATGCTGATTAGCACAGTATTGTAAAGAAACCCAAAACCTATATAAAACTCTGGCTTTTTAAAATTTATTGCCTCTTTGCCACTGCTTGTTATTTCCCATTGGCTTCACAGTGTAAATATTATGCATTGAAAAAATTAAGCATTGATTTCTATATTTTTTTCCTCATAACAATGCAGATTTATAGTGGGGCTTACAGGTGTTTAGAAACCTTTTGGTTAATATTCAGAGCAAGAATACTAGATGGTGTATAACTGTAGAGTTGAAATTTAAGAGATCCCTTAATCTGTATACTAGCTTTTTACCTACAGTAAATAAACTATGATCTTGAAAGTGCCTGAAACAGAGTAAGCATGTCACTTTTATTTTTTTGTTGCTAATTAGAAAGGTTTTATTGCCTAACTGAAAGCTTTAGTTAATATCCTTCTTATTAGAAAGGGAGAATTTATATTAAGCAGTTCAAACTGACTTAATCAGTGGTGTCACTTGGATTTGCAGGATTCATGGCTGGGACAGGCTGAATTAATCTGGGGAGCGTGCAGCTGTGCCTGCCCTACGTAGACCTCTTCAGTCTTGAGCACAGCTCTACAGCCTCATCTGTGACTGGACTTCCACTTTTGCACTTCATTTTCAATCATTGAGATGCTTAAGTAGTTGACTTTAAAATACAACTTAAACTCATTGTACCTCTATAACCTTTTTTAAGGAAGGTTTTTAAAAATACAGTCCTTAACATTTAGTGGCACACTGTTCTTTCAGTTCTTGATGCTGTTTCTTTAGACAAATGAAATTAAAAGTATATTGTAAGATATTTCAAACTCTGGTTTACAAATAAAAAGACAAACAGTGTTCTCTCACTTGTAAGATGCTGTGTTTAAAACTTCGAGGAGTTTGGGCATGAACTTGGGACATTGTCTTTTAAACATTTCAAGCTGTGATTGCTTTTAAGTGGAAGAAAAATGAAATTTGCTGTGTTGCTCTTATATTTGACAGTTTATGGAATATTTTCTGTGTAGTTGGTAGTATATGCAGCTCACAGCCTTCATTGTCTCTCTCTTGTGATCTGTTTTCTCATTTTCTGTTGCTCTTTGAGAGGTGGAAAAAGTAATTAGGCGGAAAGGTCAGAAAAATGGTGGAGTATGCCAGGAGCAAGTTATGTGCACAAAACTTTTAAAACGGCTTTGAAGATCTAAGTTACATGAAACATGCTTCAGACTGAAAGTACATTTCATAGTCCTATTTCTGGCCTCTCTTCATTTTGTGAGTATTGTCCATTTTCCTGATGGTTTCCTGTTTGGTTGTGGGGGATACTGGAGTTTTACCATCCTTACAGCCTGCGTGGTTTAAAAGAAGTCATCCTTTTAATCCCCTCCTCAAAAGATGATTTGGGGTTCTTTGATTTTTTTTTTCCATGCAGAAGATAACTGCACACAGTATATATCAGCTTTATTTTGCTTAGATAGGACCTCTGACCATGATGGGGAGAGTCTGCTGGACATGTCAAAGAAATTGGATGTAAGTGAGGAAGGGTTTGTGAAGAGCAAGAGTGTCTGTTGCTGGACCACCTGGTGTAAACCTGGATGTGCAGGGGAAATAGATGAGCTTTTGGAGTCTTGAGTCCTAAAACCGATTGAAAAAGCCCAAAGCCTTCAGGAAGGTAAGTTTGGTAGGTTAACAGGAGCTGATTTGGCAAACATCGTTGCCTTCATTGCTGTTTCAGGTTTTAATACAATGGTTGAACATGGGAGACTGCGTTGATGAGATTCAGGTGCCCTTCTTACCTGTTGGCTGCTACTGCAGCTCCCAGAGACCTCCCTGGTGTGCAGACAGTTCTGTCAGCTCTGAACCCTTGGCTCTCAGTGGCTTCTTCTTATCCAAAGCCTGAACTTGGACATATGCCTCAAGGAACAACACGTATTATTCAGGGACACATTCTTTTAAAACAAACTTTCAAGTCAAAACCAGGATTTTGAAAGTTAAATCACCAAGCAGTATGGGTGTGTGTAAATATATATATATATATACACACACACACACTTTCACAGTCCTTGAGATTGACATCCTCCACTCCTGTGTTTCTAGAGCTGGTGTTACAGTGCTGTTCTATGGAATGGTAGTGAAACCTGTGTACCATAAATGATGCTTTTGAGGCAAAATTTGCATAAATGGCAGTAAAAGGCTGCTGACTGAGTGCTCGTGTGTTCATGCCCATTTCTCCTGCAAAGTGAAGATAGGTATTAACTGATGTGTTCTCTGTGAACTGGACTGAATCTGTACTGTAACAAAAATAAAGCACTCTTTCATGCTATGAGCTGCAGGTGGTTACTGTGTATCACATGCGTGCAATACCTAAAGGATATTTTTTTTTTCATTTGCTCAGTAATTTCCAGTTTTTCCTGAGGCTGCAGTATTTGCTGGTTTGGGAAGCAGAACTTTTTTTAAGGTTTTCATCAAAGCCTTAGCGCTGCCTCAGCTGAGCTTCAAGCACTTCAGGCAGCCAAAGTCTATTACGTCCCAGTTTTCCTTATTGTCCATCTGTCTTTCTCTGTGGAGGGGGGTTTCCAGCTTCAGAAAAGTATGAACTTTTTTCTCCCTTGACTTGGGCTCTGGTCTTCCCTGTTTCTTCTCTTGTTGCTTGGTGACTTCAGCAATAGCATGGCCAGGAGGACCAGGGCGGTGATTGTGCCCTGTACTCAGCACTGGTGAGGCCACATCTTGAGTTCTGTGTCCAGTTCTGGACCCCTTAATTCATTAGGGACATTGAGGTGCTGGAGCGTGTCCAGAGAAGGGCAGCAGAGCTGGGGAAGGGTCTGGAACATAAACCCTCTGAGGAGCAGCTGAGGGAGCTGGGAGTGTTTAGCGTGAAGAAAAGGAGGCTCAGGAGTGACCTGGTCACTCTACAACTTGCTGACTGGAGGGTGTAGCAGGTGGGGATGGGGCTGTTCTCCCAGGGAACAAGTGATAGGACAAGGAAATGGCCTCAAGTTGTGCCACGGGAGGTTGAGGTTGGACATCAGGAAGAATTTTTCGTTGAAAGGGTGGTTAAACACTGGAATGGGCTGCCCAGGGAGCTGGTGGAGTCGGTGTCCATGGAAGTGTTCAGGAAACAACTGGATGTGGCACTTAGTCCTGTGTTTTAGGTGGTGTTTGATTAAAGGTGGGATGATGATCATGGAGGTCTTTTCCAACCTAAATGATTCTGTGATTTTGAAATATTTCTGTTTTTGCTGATTTTTCTTTACTAATATTTTCCTCTCAATTTTACTATCAACCTGAACTTGAGTCTCCATTACCCTCTTCTCAGAGTCACCTTCCCCTCTGATTTGATTCCGTATCAAAGCCTCAAGGAGCCTCCTTTTTTCAGCAAAAGGGTTTGTAAAAAGTAGCTGCCTTGATGGCTGAATTGACGCAGTTGGCGGCCTGCTACAGCTTGTAACACCTGGTTTGTTAAGCAGAACAAAACCTTGTGCTAATTTACCTTGTAACTTCTCTTTGCCTAAAGCAAGTTATTGTCTGTGCAGCAGGGAGAACTTGCAGTTGATGATTTTGCCAGTTCTCTAGTGTAAGTAGATGTTGTGAGCCAGTGCTTCAAGGACTTGCTATCTCTCACTCAAGCTTTTCCTACAATGAGAGTATTCTATACAAGAGTAATTTTTCCTTTTGGGCTACTTGTTAAAAGAGTTGCAGTTGGTGTTGCAGCTCAAAGAAGCATCTCTGTGGCTTTTTTTACAAAGGTGTGTAGGCATGCATTATTTACAAGGTTTCTTTACTTGTATATTACGTGATAAAAGGGACAAGTGGGAGAAGAAAGAGATACAGTTACACTTAAATGTGATCAAGTAAGCCATTTTCTTGCCACAATGTACTAAAATGTTGTGGTCTTCCATTTTTTTTTTCTTGATTACCAATTCATCATTCAGTTAATTCTCATCTAGTGCATCTGTTGTCTGCTGAAAAAGGGTTGTTTGCCATCACCTAATGCACTAGTGCTTCAAGGTTTATATTCTGTTGCCCCTTTTTTTTTTACATTTATTCAAATCTTGGATTTTTTTCTCCCTTTGATGTAGGATTGATCTTGAAGGTAGGTGTTAGGGAAGACTTTGGTGGTTGTAAAGTGCAATGACAGGCAGTTTATAAGCTTTCTTTGCTACTTCAAGGGCACCTTTATAGGTCCTTCTTTGTTTCCTGACTGCTCAAATGAAACCAAATCATGTCTCAACCAGCTTTTAAAATCCTGCTCTGACTCCTTAAGCTCCTCAGGACCTCAAACACTTCTGAAAAATACAATTTAACTTAAGTCATGTATAGGTTTTGCAGTGCTAAACAGAACAACTTCTATACACTGTTAAAAATCTCAGACCTTGTGTTTTCAGAGAAGTTGCAGAAGAAATTTACCAAAATCAGATCATTTTTCCAAGCAGGAATCTTACGGTAACCCACCTCAGCAGTGGCAGTAAGCAGAGTCCTTGGCGGAGGAGTCACGCTGCTGCCTGAACAAAAACTGGTCCAAGGGAGCTTCCTCTTCTGGAAAGATCGGGGATTCCTGCTGTCATTAACCTTTCTCAGTGTTCTAATGAAGACCATGCATGAATGCATGGTTCATTTCTCTTCACCCCAGTGACACACGTTGGCTGTGGGCCAGGGGCTGGGAACGCTCGGTGCCTCTCAGGTGATGTGGGAGCCGGCGCGCATCCAGGCAGGCTCTGAGCTTCATACCCACGGCAGGCCTGAGCATCCTTCCCCGATGCCTGCTCTCCCAGCGGTCCCACTCTGTGCACCAAGGAGACCTCTGGGGCTGGGGGATTCTTCTCTTGAGCACAGCAGAGGTGGTGGGGGAGCTGTGCAGTGAGAGCCTGGCTCGTGCCCGCCAGTGAATGCGCTGCAGGTGTGTCTGGGGCTGCGCCTGTGCCTGCGTGGGAGGGGAGCTGCTGCTGCTCACAGAGGTCCTGGTCAGCCTGGAAAACGCCACGTCACGTGGTGAGCGGTTCTCCTTGAAACAAGGGAGTGCATGTGACCTTCCTCAAGCTGGAATATGTACAAATAAAACAGGCCCGAGATAAAATGCAGTTACAAACACATAGTAACAGCTGGAGTCTGTTTGTTGGATGCATTGCAAACAGGAAATGGAGCTAAATTCATTGCATTAGTAGATGCCTTGCTGCAAGGATGTTGCCTGATGTTAGGCTCTAGCTATTGAGAGCTTCCTTCTGAGATCCAGCTGAAGATTTGCACGCATTTTAATATACCCAAATCTGAGATGCTCAGCCAAAAACATCAGAAGGTACAAGCAGTACTGATATGCAAAGAAATTTGCACACAGCATTTATAGACATTTGAACCAGCTTCTAACATTATCTTTTAGGAGGAGACAAAGTTGTCTTTTGATTGTACTGAAGTATCCTTTTCTTTAGTTTTAAGTTCTTTCTTCTGGGTGGAATGGACAGGACCTGCTGCCAAGATCACATATGGCTTACAGCATAAGGGTTAAGGATTTGTGAGCCACAAACAGCAGAAATGTCTGGCATATTTTCAATTTCTCTGCACGGTGATAGAGAGAAACAGCAGCCTTAACTGAAGTATGTCTTTTGAAGGTAATTGCTTCAGAGATAACTAGAGGTAAAAACAGTTTGGTGACTCTCCTGCTCTTGTGTGTCTTGCAGGCTCTGTTCATCAGCAGCTCAGAAAGGAGTTCAGAAACCCTGTGGGGCTGCAGTAATGAATGAGGTTTGGTTCTGCTTGGTCCTCAGCTCTTTGCTTATACAGTCAAATGAGTCCCAGCTCTCCCACGTCAATGTCTCTGAGCTGCCCAGGGCTCTGCAGATTTGCCACTTGGCCTTGTTTCAGATCTGCAGCCAACTGTCAAGGCTGCCATGGGAGCTGCTCTGCTCCCAGGCTCTTCTCCTCTCCAAGGCTAGGAGCCTCATGTCCCTGGGCTTCCCTTTCTCAGCTCTGGGGATCTATCAGGTTCACAAGGCAGTATCACGTGTGGTGTTCCCAAATGAGGCAGCCCATGATGAGCACTGTGGGTCTGAAAGTGAGGAGACAACTAAATGTCATAAGAGATGAGGAAATGCTGATGTATACTCTTCTCTGTATGCCCCAGAGCTCAGGGTGTGCCCCAACAGCTTGGGATGGAGAGGGGCAGCCAGCACCAGGGACTGCTCAGGGAAGTTGGATGTGCGGATCCATACAGCTGTATGGGATTCACCCAAGCAGCTGGGAGGGATGGACAGATTCAGCTAGGAATAACCATGGTGACTCACAAAAGGCCTTGGGGACTGGGCCAGTGTTGTGCCTGTCTTTGAGGTGGAGAACAGGGTACAGTCAGCCTTGCCTGGAGTCCTGCAGAGGTGCAAGAAGTGCAGCCTCTTTGAGTCCACTCCAAACATGTAACAGGGCAGGAAGGCACTGGGGAATGGTCATTCATGAAGTCCAGCTTGGCCTGGCTGATGAAATTGCCTTCTGTGATGAAATGCCTGGCTGTGGGGGCTGAGGGTGAGGGAGTAACAGTGGATACTTGGCTTCAGGGAGACTTTAAACACCATCTCATCATTTTTAAGAAAGAAGTTGTGGAAGAGCTTATCAACGTTAGCAATACCATGTGAGGTGTGGTTTGAGGTCCCCTTGTACAGAAAGAATGCTGAGGAAATAAGGTCCAGCAAAGGGCAGTCAGGATGGTCCTGAGCCTGGGGAACATGGTTACAAGGAGAGGTAGAAAAAGGTGGAATATTTTAGTCTGGGGAACAGAAGGGTTGGGGGTCCACAACTACTTGGTGGGGCAGTCACAAAACTAGCAGGGATCAGCTCATCTCAGTAGCAGCAGAAAATACACTAGTGGGTGATAACATCAAACTGCACTTTTGGAATTTCAAACTGAACTTCAGGAAAATTTAGGAGTGTGCTACAGCCCTGGAACAGACTAACCAGAGGTGCTGTGATAGCTCCATCGTTGGAGGTCTTGTGCACTGGTCTAGACAAAGCCACAGCTGACCGGATCCGGTCTTGGCAAAAAACCTGCTCCAAGTGGGAGGTGGAGCTGGATGACCTCCAAAGGTCCTTCTCAGCTAGTATTTCAGTAATCCTGTGATCAGCTTCATTGCTTTGACTGCAGTGTGGCTGCTAAGCTGGATACTCCAACAAGCTTCCTGCTCAAAAGGTTGGTCAAATAGCAGGGAAATAGAAGGTGGTCTGCTCTTGTTTTTTTGAGCAGCAGAAATAAAGTCCTCACAAAATTATTCAGCTTTGTCCTGGATGCCCCAAAATTTCACATGTGCCAGAAAATGTGTTCAATTCTTTCATGGGACTGGATTTAGATGCAGATCTTCAATGTCTAATTTGACAGATAAACTGGAGTTATTGCCAGCCAAACCGCCAGAATCAATACTTCTTGTGCAAGATGGTGACAACATCAGACAGATAATACACCAAGAGGTCTCATCCAGGCAGCAAACTCCAAGCAAGGTGCTAGACCTGCCTGTAGCATAGCGTGAGGAATGTGGGGAGAGACAGAAACTCTGCACCTCTGCCCACTACTGTCAGAACAGCATGAGCTGAGACGTTTTTTGAGCTTTTGCAATGACCTGCAAGCCCATGGATGTTATTTATAGTTATTTTCACTACTTCAAGTGTTAGAGGATCCTTATTGTGGATACTTCTGTTAATCAAAAGGAGGTGAGAAACTATGTTGCAAAACATGAATGAGATATTTTCAGCAAATACATAAACCTGTCGCTTTCTTCAAAGACAAGATAACTGGTGAAATACTTGCATTTCCTAATTAATGCACATTCACTTCTGTGAATGAATATCAAGGAATTTAGTGGTGTAGCATGAGCTTGTATTCCCTGCAGAGATCTCTCCTACTGTTCTGCTCTGCCCAGTAAGAAACTCTCTCATTTACAGCACAGTGTTCAGCATAGATTCTTGTAGCCTCCTGTTTTTCAATTCAACAGCGTTTAAGTCCAATAAACAAATTGCCATCTCTGTCCAACCTGCCTCAGGAAGAGAAAAAGGCTAATGCTACTTCAGGAAATTAACAGCCAGAGCACCTACCCTAACAAACTCTTATTATTTCGTAAGGAGAAACATCAGCCAGGATTGCTTACACAGAATCAACAACAACAACAAAAAAGAAGAGTGAAAAAGCAAACTCAGCTGCAATTCTGGTTTGCTAAAGAGTTGTACTTGTATCATAAATTGTGGTAATTGTTTTTTAATTAAATTAAGTGTGCACATACCTATGTAATTAAAAAGCATGTAGGCGTTCCAGATTTCTTTAGAAACTACCCACCACTTTCAGTCTTGCTTTAAGCCATGGGGTATGTGAACCAGCCTTTCTGAATCTTTGGAAAGAGGAAGTTTTAAAACAGGTGCTCCATGTTACCAGAAAGAACGATTTACAGCAGCCACTGGAAACTGGATCTCTGGGTACACAGTGGGATGCGCCAGAGACAGGATGGAACAGAAAGGAAGGGACAGAGCTTTGAACTGAACTTGCTGAAAGCACAGATTGATCCCAGTGCCCAGGGAAATCAGTGGCTCTGAAAGCATTTGTTGCCTTTGGAAGACAGTTTGTTCTGTGTGATTGTAAAAACGTAGCACCATGACAATTCTTGTTCTTGTTGCCTTTGTTTATAAGTGATTGTAAAAATGTTGTATGGGTTCGATTCTTGTCCTTGTTGCCTCTGTTTATGTGGATGTGAGGTTTCCAGCTCTTTTCACAGGACAGACCATGTGTGTGTTTCAGCAAACACCTAACATTTAAGTTGCTGAATTCTCTAATGCATGAGGTTGAGTTCTCAAGTTTTACATGAAATGCACTTTGCTTAGGTGCCTCTTACTTCTAGGACTGAAGGGACAATTCTTAGTCTCCCCTCTGTGTTTTCTCTAAAGAGTCACTTTGCTTTCTCATTAGCTTTCCTTCATGACCTGATATATTGCATAGTTCCTAAAAATCCCAAACCAAACTAAAATGCACAATATTCCACACAAGTCAAGTATTCCAAGTTGTGAAGAGTCACTGAGGTATTTCTACATATATACATTGTCACATGGCTTGCTCTGAGATGGATAAGCTTCTCCTTGAAGCTGCAGGAGCTTGTGCCGTGGCTGTTAGTGAAGGTGACTTGGAAGCTTAGGAGAGATTGTCAGTAGATCTAGTCCCATCTCCTGACCAAACCCTCTATCTGTTTCCCACTGTGTGTCATGGGTTTTGGCTAAATCAGGTTTCCTGGTAAGACACCCTGCCATGATATAAGGAGACGTCAGGAGACTGAGAGCCTTATGCTTCTTTTTCATGCTTCACTAGCTTCATTTGGACAAGGTTGTGCTGGTACTGCGTAAGGGCTCTACATTTCCAAGGCAAGTATTCTGACTCTAACTTCCAGCCATTATATTGAGATATTTTCCCTCTGAAGATGCATTGACATTGTAATTAAGTCTATTCACAACTTCATCAAAGACAGACTGAACTGCTTAAACTCCTTAAGAACATGTCAGTACAGAAGAGCACGCGTGGTCTCCTGGCACAATTATATCAGTAAAATAAAGTGCGAGGCACACCCACAGAGCTCCCCACAAGGCCACTGTTGTTTTGGGGTAGAAATAGGCTTTCTTTTCCTTTTCTTTTAAACTCCTTCCAAAGGGATCTTGGAAGCTCTCCCAGTGCTTTCTCCTGCCTAAGGGTAGGTGAGGAGCACCTGAGCCTTTGCAGTAGCTTCACCCCAAATGCCACGTGTTAATCTGGAGATACCCTGGGTCCATGACCCTCTTGGATGTGGGACATGAGTTTTCACAAGGGCTAACAAAAGCTCATGACAGTCCCTGCCACTAGTTATCCTTCTAGAAAAGCCCAGCACCCCAAGACCTGCTGAGACCGTACTTGGCCCTCACAGCCCATGAGATGCACAAGTTGAACTGATAGAACACTTTTACAATCACTTATAGAGAAGAGCCATTTCTGATTTAAACCTCAAGGATAGTTGCCTCAGAGGTTGGTTTAGGTTGGGATTTTTTTTTAAGTGAAGAGCAACAGGAATATAAAGGCATGAAAGTTCACTGGAGCCTGTTTCAGCCTGTAAGTGGGTCACAAGACACTGAAGCGCTGAGTGAAATAACACCCACACAAATCAAATAAAAGAGTAGCTAACCTGTATTTAAGAAGAATAATATCTCTGGATGCCTTAGTCACAGATGTCTTAGCCATGAAAAATTCAACACACCAAGCACTCAAGTGGAGAACTGGCCTCAGAGTATGCCTCCAAACCCAGGTACAATATTATCAGACTGATAGTAGAAGTTAAATCACCTCCTCTCAATGCTCCGGGGACCTGGGATGCATGCAGTTTCCATCAGAAATAATGAAATTCATGAGTGTGAACCTTGGAAGCGGTGTCTAGTGAGAGCTTTACCAAAGTATCTCACATGGAAGTTGGCCTCAAAAAAAAAAAAAAA
>VYXC01000304.1:24227-35349 GCA_013397175.1 Platysteira castanea
CCTGAGGAATGAGGGAGCAGGTCGCGCTGCATGAAACCCTGCACGGACACCAGCTGACATTGCTGAAAACTGGGATGCATGCTGCTGCAGAGAGCGCTGAGCTGAGCGGCGTTATCATCTAAATAGCTTTGATAGCCTGCATGGAGGTTTTATCTTTGCTGCTGGCAATTACAGCACAGGCTCAACCAGCACCACAGTTTGCCTGTAATTACCATGGAAGTTTTACGTTCTGGTGGCTGTGTCTGGCTGCTGAGAGGCGGCAGGCAGACAGAGCCGCGGGTGTGCGGGGCTGGGCAGCGCTGCGGGGACGGGGTTTGTCTCTGGAGCACGGCTGGCTGCAGGAGCAGGGCACGAGTGAAGAGGCTGCCTGGGAAGGGACGCACGGGAGCGCCATCCCAAATGCCTGGAGGGGCTGGCTAATAAGACGACAGACCCTTCAACCTTCTCCTTGCTGGGGGCGGCAGCTGGGAAACTCTAGCGTGTGTGGCCCGGCGTTTCGCCCTGTGCTGGTGCTGTCCCTCCCGTGGGTGTGCCTGCAGACGCCTGCGGTCTCCCATCGGTGTTTCCCCAGCCCGCGGCGAGGGGGCTGGCTGCCTCCAGCTGTTCCATGTCCGCGCAGCTGCTGCGCTGCGGCTTCCCCGGGCTTCTGCTCCGAGTTCCGACCAGCAGAGACCAGGCTGTGCCGCAGTCCCTGCCTGCCTCACCAGCCCGGAGTGGGCTCCCCTTGCCTGAGCAGTCTGGGTTTCGCTGGGCAGATCTGCCGAGCCCCTCTTTGCCCGTGCGGCAGCGGGATGAAAGGCAGCGGCAGCGGCGTGTGAATCAGAGCCATGAGTCACTCGGTTTTAACTTACCTCCGCTTCTCTGCTGGGGAACGGAGATAACTGGAGATCATGCAGTTACTCTCCAGCTCTGGGCTCGCCCTCTGCTTTCATGGTGAAAGGGAAGACAGAGGGCATCTCTCCTCCTGCACAGTTACATAGTACCTGGACACGTCTACAGACTTATGGGTGTTCTGTCCTCCCATCAGCAACACCTCTGATTTATTTTTGGTTTTTAATTGGCACTAAGGACCGGAATGGAATAATTTCACAGTGACAATGGTAACAGCTCACATATAAGACAGGAGGAATGTAAGGCTGTTTGCACCTTCCAGAATGTTCTGCATGCAGTGTCCTGGCAGCAGAAGTGGACTTTCCGCAGAGAGGTGGTTTCCCACCACCTGTTTGAGCCGAAGTTTCAATGTGCCCTGACGCAGCAGCCCGTGAGCAAATTGAGGACGAGAGCCTCCGTCCCTGCAGCATCTAATCCAAATCCCCCACACTGATGGTATAAATGACCAGGGTACAGACTGGCTAAGGAGGAGGATGCTTTGTAGCCAAATTCAGGGGCACTGGAAAGAAATCCAACCGCACATCACAGAAATGTTTTCTGTATTTGTCAAAATAGCCTCATGGTTGTCATCAGCTTACAGTCAATGCTTTCATGGTCCCACAGTTCACAAAGGATGGGTGGCTGTGGAAGTGCAATTAGTGGGGCTTTTCTCATCAAGCTGTGGTTCAGCTGTTTTTGGATGATGATGAGAGCACAAAATACTTCCATTGCCCATAAATACAGACCCTGAAATCTGTGGGAAGTTCCCTTTACCGGTTGAAAACCCACTTTAGGAAGAAAACTAAAACTCTTGACCTTGAAAAAGCTTCTAGATTCTAAAAGCAGCACATCTAGCTGCCTGTTACAGACATTAATCACTGCCGTATTTTTCACAGCATGTAAAATTTAAGTAATAGAATCACTGTCCCCATTGCCACTCTTGCAACTAAAATCTGATAAATAGAAGCACTGACCTCAGCTGGTTGATTTAACCCGATGAGTCATGGTCTTCGGGCCACATATGCTTCCTCTGCTAATATTCTTGTTCCTATTTATTTTTTAAAGTGTGCCGGCATGCTGCGTACCATAGAATAGCTTCTCTAATGGGCAATTCCAGAAATAGAAATATCCCACTGGTTCCCTCTCCTTTGTCAGGGCTTCACAGTCCCCACTTAGCCTACACAGAGCTGCAGCAGCTCAAAGAGATGCCAGGAGAAACAGAGGATGGGCAGAGCTCGGCTGTCGAGCAGTGAATTCCTCTTGAAGTTCTCTGTCTAAGAAGCAACCCGACATATTCTTCCTTTTTCCATTACAGGGAGCTCAGCTGTAGAGAAAAGTGAAGCAGATGTGAGCTCCTCCACTTCAGCTGCTGTGGGTAGCCTTGTACCTGCCACAGCAGGGTTCTGCCCACAGCAATAGCTTTGGTGTTGCTCTCAATGAGATTTTTCTCTGCAAAAGTCTCACTTTTTCATCACGGCTGAACAAGAGTTCTGAATCACAGTCAGGTTGGCATTTCAGTCATGATGGTGGTCCACAGCAGGCTCCTTGCCTTGGACTGGGGTCATCCAGGCCTGGGCACCATGCACAAATATGGAGTGGAAAAACCCTTCTTAAAATCTCCTAGACAGATGTGGTTTGCAACTCAGTAGCTTTGAAAGTTTACATTCACAGGTATAGTATTTAATGACTGGACGTGGCACCTGGTGCTAGAGTTTGGCTGGCACGGTGGTGTTTGTCAAAGGCTGGCTTTGATGATGTTGGAGGTCTTTTCCAACCCTCACGACTCTCTGATTCTGTGGATGAATGCCAGCTGCCCTGGCTGTACCTGTGTTGATGTAAGCTGATGAATCATGGTCCAGGGGCCATGTGTGCTTTCTCCACCCGGATGGGTACAGGCAGGAGTGCCTGTACAGGGAAGGGATGAGATGTGGCTGGGCACAGATGTGTGCTCAGCACCCCCAGTCACACACGTGTCCCACAGCAGACAGGATACCAGGCCAGGAGCAGGTGTGAGGGAGGATTATGGCACTTTGCAGGCTGGGGAGAAATAGCAAAGTGACTGATGGAAGCTGCCAGAAGTGCGTCTACCAGTACGTAATCTGGCACCATCAGAAGTGGCATTTGCTCAATGATCTTCCACCAGCCCTGTAATTACAACCTCAAAAAGACTGCCATCAATATAATTTTCAAAAGTTGTATCTGTATCCAGACATAGCCCGAGGTCCCGTGGCCTCCATGGAGGCAGGACTGTGTCTGATATGCAAGACAAAGACTTGGCAAAGCCCAGGCCATCATGCAAGACCCCAGAGGCCATGGCTTTCACAGCTCGTAGGTGCTCCCAAGCAGGACTGGCCCCTTGCAATAGAGACCTGAGGGGACTATTCCTCTGCTGGCCTCCAACTGGGAGACCAAGTGAGAGGCAGGAGGCTCCTGTGCCTCTTCCCCATTCCCAGCTCGCAAAGTGGGTATGTGGGACATAACTTGTGAGTTACCAACACATTGCTGTGTTGCCTTCTCCTCTCCTGGGGGCAGATCTGTGGTGCTGCAGCTCCCTAAAGGAGTGGAGCAGGAGCAGCTGCTCGCTGAGCTGCGTTGTGCAGGTGGGGAGTGGTGGGTTTGCACCTGGGTGTCCCTGCATCCCTTTGGCACCAGGTACTTGTTCAGATTGGCATTGGGAGGGAAGTCTTAATAAAAAAAAAAGGAAAGAAGCTGATGCAAAAGCCTTTGGCTGCCTGCATAACAGCCACTTGGATCACACAAGTGTCACTTAGACCCCTTTGATATTCATGGTGTTTATGGCACTTAGGCTCCTTTGCTCCAAGCAAATTAACTCAAAATCAGACTAGGCCTTCCATTAAACCTGACAGATTCGTGATAAGGAGAAGGCTCGTTCATTTCCCACTCTCAGAAAGAAATAGGAGTATAAATGGCTTTTGTGCTGATTCACTTCCATGAGGGAATTCATCCGGCTGGAGAGCCTAACGAGCTGCTGATTCTGGCCCACGACTGGCCCCTTCTCTCTTCATGTGTATCTTCACTCCTCCCTTCTCTGGATGGTAATTCTCTGCCTTCTTACTCCTTAATGTCACTGAAATGGGATTTGTATGGGGGATATTTAGCAATATTGCATTAGTATTTGACATTTCATCTCTTGGAAGTTTTTTGATGATGTTATTTGCTAGGACATTTTTCATCACTGTAAATTGCAGTCCTTCAGGAGCAGTGTAGCAGTTTTATTTTCTAGGTCTGTCTCTTTGTTTCTTCCTCTCTATCAGGATTTCTGGTGATTTATTTGATTCACGGGTCCTTTGGATTTCTTATGCTTGTTACAATGCACCTGTGTCTCAATGGCACAGAAAAACGTTTATTTGAAGTAACAGCTCAGGCTTGCAGTGCTTTGGATATGATACAAAAATAGAACTGTGTAGAAAACCTTTTTTATTAACTTTTTCAGAATTCTAGACCTCAGGTAGTTCAAGAAGAATAACAACATGGTTTATCAAAAAAAGGAAACCAAATATTGGTTGCTAGAAATGACCACTGAGGGAAGATCTGGGAGCTTTTATGAGAGATTTTTGCTGCTTCACAGGTCTCCATACCACATGCTCTGAGGACTACAGAATTTAAGTGCTCAGTTTTTTCCATTGAGCAGTTAGTATTTTGCTAGCCTTGGATCTCTCCCTCTTTTTTTACCTCCATGTTTATTTTGGGGATTTTGTTTGTTTGATTGTTTGTATTTAAAAATTAAGTAGAAGAAATACAAAAGCAAATGTTACAGTGCAAATGCCTCAATGAGAAGATGTTCAGAAAGGCTGCTGTGGCTGTGCAATGGGAGTGTGATAGATACTAAATGCAGCCCAGGTAACTAGTGCTTCTGGTTGTTTCTTATTTTGTTTGTTTTCCCAGAAAAGTCTCGTGATGAAGGATTTCTGACTGCAACAAATTAAATTTGGAGAGAAACCTGTAGGAACAAAAAGTAGTAATAAAAAAGGATGCCACATATACTATATTGTTAAAAACTGATGGAGTAAACTAAAAAGTCTCTCCTGAATATTGAATGTCTTTATGCAGTATTACAGGGACCTTTGGAATCCACTAAGACAATCTGACAGTGTGTCTCATTTCTGCCTTGCCCTCATTTAACAAGATGATTTTTCCTTTCTTCAGCACTTTACCTCTGAGATTACAAATGCCTTGGACAGGCACCTGACATGTGGACCCTAGACAGATGTAGATGTACATTTTTTGTCCTTATTTGACATGGTAGAATATGAAGACATAGAATTATGGAGAATTCAAAAACCTGTTGAGTGAGAGCTGCCTTTGGAAATGGTACATCCCTTTCAAACCCACTTGAATTTCCAGAAAAATCAATGCTTTTCTGAGCAAAAGCTTTAAAATATCTCTTCCTTTCTTATTTTTTTCCAAGTTTAGAAAAATAGTAACTGGCAGATGGCCTGCAGTGCTCAACACTCATTCAAACAGCACTGAAATATTAGGAATTTCTATCCATGTGTCCAGGCACAGAAATCCACATGCTCAAGAAGAGACAATTCTAGGCTGAGTTTTAACGTGATTTTTCAAATCAAAGCATACTTGGAGGCAGATGTCAGACCAGATTCAAGCTAAATTTGTAGGCTGAGCTCATCAGATGAATGGTACTATCTGCCTGCAAAGGATTATAATGATGAACATGTGTGACAAGCATTTTATTCAACAATGAGTAGACTGTTTAAGGGATTTGTCTGCGGCAAGTGCTTCCTGCAAGGAGAGGACATCAGACTGGTTGTTTGTGTTATGAAATCAGGCTGATCCCTTTGGTTCTGGTGGACTGTAGCCCGTGTTGGATAAAGCAGAGGGAAAGCAGGAGCAGTGCCAGTACCCAGGAACAGGGGCGTGCTGGCAGCTGGGTAGCCTTGGGGCAGTGCTTCTCCCTAATCTCCTAAAACACTTTTCTTTGCACAGCCCTTGATTAATGTGATACTGACTAGGCACTTCCTCTGCTATTTGTGCATTAAGTCTGTGGACATTCCCTGCTGACAGATTGCTTTGGCAATGTTTAAGTAAGGCTTGGTATCTATTGCACAGTTATTTGATAGCTCCTTGGTGCCGGTTCTGTGCAGAAGGGGTTCAGTCAGTGCTTTTCTTATCATCCTGTCGAGATAGCACACACTCAACTACTGCAAATAAAACATTCTGGTTTCTCCTACAGCTATGAGCAGGTAAAGATTTTTGTGCAAAGATGAAGTCCAAGTTGAAGAAGGTGCTTTTGAAATGGTAAATGACTCTATATATGTGACCACATATTTAACAATGAAATCTAATGAATTCTAAGACACACAGAGGCACTCCTGTAGGCAAAGGGAGGAATTGATTACCTAATAACAGAAATCAAAGAAAAACAAACATACTGTCAGAGCAGACTTGATAAACACTGCACAATATAAAGAGGGGGATGACTAATTTGCTGAAGAAATTAGCAAAACATCTTACCTTGACGAGAAGCTCTAAGATCTCTACTGACTGATTTATTTTAACTTTAGAATTTATATATCTATTTCTGTGGTCTCTTGTCTTCAGTCAAGTTCATCCAGTGGGTGAATTTGTCCTCTGATACCTTATATCACTGAAATTGAAATAAGTGTTGATCTTGGAATTCCATGGAAGAGAGTCTTTAGAGAGCTGTGTCCAGTGTCTATACCAAAATAACCTAAGGTTTTTACCCTCAGGAGCTTGGAAATTTTATATTTCAGTGAAGAGTTGTAGCTGAGTGTTTGAATTTGAGGCTCTTTGATTTGTACTATTGACTTTGGTCTCGTATAGTATTTATATAGAGCACATATCTTAGATTTTTGCAGCAAATGAAAATTTAATGTGTGGTATCAAGAAACAATATACAATAAATGTATCTAAGCACCTATTTTCTCATTTTAAATTTTAGATCTGGTTGATGATGGTCCTTTTGCTTCCTGCCTTTACCTCTCCACCCCTGCATGTTCGAGGCAGTTGCTTTTGTTTCATGCTAAATCAAACTGAATACTTCTTGAGAGTTGACCACTTTTGTGCTCTGGGAGAAGCTCGTTGCATCTGGGGAATGTTACATCCTAGTTAGGCTTGTGGTTACAAGAGAGAGACAGGAGAGACGTAAATGGAGAGAGAAATCCCTGCTGATGGAGTCACAGCTCTAAGCTTGTTTTTCCCCCTTGCTGTAAAGATGTAGTAGGGTTTCAGAAAGGAGTGAAAAAATATTGGATCTGAATCATTGTTTTTTCATTATTGCTGCTCCCGTTTGTGGTTGATGATCCAAATTAAAGCTGGAACAAAGCAGAGTGTCACTGTTACAAATGACACAAGGCTGCGCAGAGCCAAACTGTGACTGTGGCTCCCAGCCTGGCATGACTGTTCACTTTGCGTGCAAGGCTCTATGCAACTTGCGGGATTTCTCTTTCTCAGCCCTTTTAGTCTCATATTTACTGCAGCACATTATGGAGGAGACATATGTAATGTGTTCCCTCTCTTGGGCTTTGCTTATGCAAAGAAAATCTCTGTCATGGCTGCTGCAGTGGAAGCAGCATGGGTACACTCCTTTGAAGTAAGACAGCATCCTGGAAAAATTGCTCTGCTTTTGAAGTAATTATTTCCAAATAAAATTGGAACAGTGTGCCCACCTGAGGACCATGATAACTCTAGGTTATTACTGTAATCATGCTGGTTAATTTTTCCATGTAGAATAGTTCATTTTAGCCTCCTTGTGAATGGAATTTATAATAGCACAGCCAGTGGTGGCTTGTTCTTGGTCTATTTTATACCAGCTATGTCCATGGGGGAGTCTGAGTAAAGGGCAGATATAAGATAAGGGAGAAGATTATTATATCATAATAAAGATGAAGGGTACCAGTTTTGTTCTATAAACACAGCAAAGCACAAGTCTTGCTAGTGCAGCTCACAAGGTGTCAGGAGTCATGCTGCGGTTTTTAAATCACAGCCTGAAATTTGGAAGCTGCTGCAGCAAAGTCATAATTCAGGTTAATCAGTCCCAGATATTTATTGCCCCACTTTTTGCTGTCAGTTGTGGCAGCATTATGTGCACCCTACCTGGATATGACGATGTTGTGCTTTTTCATTTACACTTTATTCTGTACCTACTGCTAGACATTCTGTCCCCAAGCCACTAAAAAAGGCCCATCCAATCAGCTACAGGAAAACTTCAGAATAATGTAAACCCTCATATCTGGGGATTTCAGGGAGAGCTGAGGGCAGATCACAGCTCAGCAGATCTGAAATACTGGATGCTGTCCAGCCATCCCCAGAGTTCAGCAGGAGATGGACACAGCCAGGGTGGCATGGGTCAGGCAGAAAATCCTGCTTGCTCTTGGAAAATGTGACAAAATTACAGATTGCTGAAGATGGCATTGGGATAAAATGTTGTTAGGGTGACAAAATTCTGCTGTGTAGCAACTCTGAAAGTACTCAATGTTTCTGAAAATATGCTACTGAAGTTCAGTCCCTCTGATACCGCCACACAAGGTCATATGACCTCAGGAGCATTTGGATCTCAAAAGATGAATATTATTCCATTGGCCTAATCTGATCTTTCTCTCTGCCTTCTGGTTTCTCTCTTCTTTCCTTGGGCTCCAAAATCTCTTCGAGGTTCCTCTGGGGTCCAGATAACTGTTTTAGTTTCACCATTCTTTCCTTATCTAAAGCAATATAAAATGAGACTTCGGGCACTCTCTGGGAGGTGAAGTATAAAAGACACTGAGGGATATATTTAATCTCTACTCAGCTGGTGTCTGAGAAAAACACAGAATGCTACTGATGCTATCAACATCTGACCAGGCTGCAAAATACAACTACTGCAATTCCTATATATCAGTGTCAGGAGATCCACACTCCCCATTTAATTACGATTTTGACACTCATATTGCGTAAGAGGTGCATAACCTTCAGGAAGAGCAGAAGGAAAAGTAGTGTTTCTCAGATGAGCAACAGGAGAATGTAAAATACTGCTGTTAGCCTCCAGAATGACTGATTCTGATTGTAGATAAAGCTGACCTTTCCACAGAGATCTGCAGAATAAACCCAACATATATAGCACAGTATCTTTCCCACCTTTTGGCCCAAAACCAGAAAATATAAGCTGTGATTGATTTACCTCACAAAACGGAATGCCAACAGCTGCCTATGAAAGCTTAGTAAAAGACACTGTTTATGAGCATCAGCTTTGACTCCAGCATGCGATCCTGCCAGAGGCCAAATGCTCTGCAGCAGGAGCACCCAGCCTTCAGTGCTTTATATTGTTATCTTGCAATTGATGCAGAAAATGGGGAAAATGGACGTGACTGACTTTAGGGAGATTTAAGTGATACGGTTATACAGGAGGAAAGAAAGATAAAGCAGTCCCTTTCCCTGCCACTTCTATGTTGGTGTAACCCCTGAAATGAACAGAACTGCTCTGATTTGAATAAGAAGTGATCCAGGCATGATCTGCTCTCTTGCCTTAACAGTGAGCTATACAAATAGGTTGGACTTGTGGACCTTCAAAAGACTAGGGTAATGGGTAATCAGAAGCTAGTGCATGTATATTTTGGTGATTCTGATCCATTCAGCAGCTGCTGCTGCTGAAGTTAATCATAGTGTTTGCATGGCTACCGGATATGATTTCCCAGCAGAATTGATCACAAGGGAGAATTGTGCCCTGAAATAAGGGCTCAGCAGTCTGGGTGCCATGGGCCCTCTGGGAATTTTTCATGTCCCACTTGGGCATAATCACGGTTTTGAACTGGAGAGTCAAAGGGTCTAATTCTCAGAGTTAAACTGCTTCACGCCATCATCCATTTTGCTGTTGTGAGCCAGCACCATTTCCAGCAAGCTACCTGGCAGCACAGAGGAGTGATTTGCAAGCATGTCTGTTCTCATGGGGATAAATAATGAACTGAGCATCATTCAAAGGCAGGTTCCTAGAAACAGGGGAGGAAAGTCACGAATGGGGGCTGAATTAGTTTAACATTGCAGTGCTTTTAGAGAGGCCCTGGTACCCTGTGACTTTGCACCGGCAGGGGCACAGGGCAGCATTCGCCACATGGTGTCTTGATTGGTGACAGCCAAATCTGTTGTCACTAACATTTCACTGAATTGTGTGCTGGGTTAACCACGGCCCTGCAGGCAACCACCTAACAGGCTCACACTTCAGTGTGAAGATGCAGGGGAAAACCAAAGTGGGACGAGGTCTTCCTGAGCAGTGTGGGTTAATAGGGTCTGGTGAGATGTCAGCATGTTTGCCGGCAGTGCTGGTGGAAAAAACTGCACTTGCTGGGAGCTGCTCTTCCACTGGTCCCAGCAGGTATGGCTTGCTCCATGTGCCTGGGATTCCCTCACGGAAACAAGGTCACCAACAGGAATCACACATCTGGTGTTTTTGCACTTTATCCTGGAGTTCCTCACTGTGAAGGGGGTTGGGTTTCTTTTCTCCTTGCATGGCCTGGCTGATACCAGGCAAACCTCCCTGCTCTGCACGGAGGGTGGTCGGGGGTGTGCTCTGCAGTTCTATTCTGTTTGCATGGAAGCATTATGCATTCACAGAACAATCCCGGCTCAGCTCACAGCATCCTTCTTGTGCTGAAGAGTCCTAAGGCACTGCCTGGTACCTCGTGCCGAGCCTGTCACTGCAACAAGTGCATCTTGATAACCTTCTGCTCTAAACGCTGAGCTTGATTTAGTTATCAGCCCAGACATTGCCATCACAAGCAATCATCTTCAAAGAAGTGATAGGCAGAGCATCTGGGCCAAATTGTAACGTGATTACCTGACAGAGTCTTTAATAAAGACAATACTTAAGAGACACTTTGGTTGATCTGAATTTTCTCTCTCTCTCTCTCTCTCTCTTTTTTTTTTTTTATTTTTTTTTGTTAGATTTAATTTTAGAACAGCAGTGCTGGAAACACACTCCCTGAGCCTTGTACAGGGCCATGAGTCAGGAAAGGATTCTGGCTTGAAAGAAAGCAGAGTCACTGGCCGTTCCCTTTTGCCTAGGGAAAGTGAACCTGAAAAAGCAAATAAACATTTCAGAATGCAGTTTGATTTTAATAATCTTAAGGTTTCTAGTAAAAAAGAAAAAGAAAAAAACCTCATTAAACAATTAGAAAGGATCAGTTTAGATTTAACAAAAAGAAGAGTAATTCACTGTTCATTTAAATCATCCTTGGAACTAGCACTGCCCGCTGAGCGAGAACCGAAGATAAAAGCGATACAA
>VYXC01000304.1:41694-75538 GCA_013397175.1 Platysteira castanea
CCACTCCTCGAGCTTGTCCAGGTCCCTCTGGATGGTGTCCTGTCCTTCACATGTGTCAACAGACTCACTCAGCTTGGTGCAAACTTGGTGAGGGTGCACTTGATCCCTTTGTCTGTGTCATTAATGAAGATACTAAATCACACTACTCCGTGTACGGACCCCTGAGGGACTCCACTTGTCAGTGACTCTGAGACACTACTCTCTGGATGGGACCTTCTAATTCTTATCCATCTAACAGTCCACTCATCAAATCCATCTCTCTCCAATTTAAAGAGAAGGAAGTTGTCATGGGGAACATGTCAAAGACTTTACAAAAGTCCAGATAAATGATATCTGTAGCCCTTTCCTTGTCCACTGATGTGGTCACTCCATCATGGAAGGTCACTAATTTGGTCAGGCAGGGCTTACCCTTAGTGAAGCTGTGCTGGTTGTCCCAAATCACCTCCCTGTCCTCCATGTGCCTTAGCAGAGCTTCTAAGAGGTTCTGTTCCATGATCTTCTCAGGCACAGAGGTGAAGGTGACATGTAATTCCCAGGGTCCTCTTTTCTACCCTTTTTAAAGATGGGTACAATGTTTCCTCTTTTCCAGTCACCTTGGATTTCACCTGACTGCCATGACTTCAAGTATCATGGAGACAGTCTTGCAAACTACATCAGCTAATTCCCTCAGGACTCTGGGATGCACCTCACTGGGTCCCATGGACTTACAGACGTGGTGGTACATTATGCATGTTATGTATTCAGGTGGTCATGGACCTGATCTCTACTTAGAGTGGGAGGAACTTTGGTCCCCTGAAGTCCCCATCCTGCTGTCCATCCACTCGAGGAATGTGGGAAGAGAGGTTGCCAGTGAAAACTGATGACCGAGATCTGTGGGGGTAATTATTCTCAAGACAAAGATTGAAAAGAGACTTCAGAATCTGTGGGTTTTGAGAAAGCTTCTCAGACTTCTGCCCGAAGTCTGCAGCAAAACACAAACCCCAAAGATTGTGCTTACTTACTGTCACCCTAATGCTCTGATGCACATGGTGCAGCTCCTTTGTGTTCCCTGCACTGGGGAAGAGGTGGATGGGACCCCTGGCAGCAGCCTCTTCTCGTTGTAGCGCCTGGCTGTCAGCCCATCAGCTTTAATCAGGGCTGGCAGGAGCTTCGATGGCAACTGACCGCATGTTAAAGACTAAAGTCCCTGTCTCATCTGAACTCAGTTCCCTTTGTGAAGGATTTCAAATGACAAGTGGGACAGGTATTAAACTTTAAGCAGCTGTTCATCTTTAAAATATTTATCCTGTTCTTATGCTGTTACCTGTTTTCCCAGCATGCCTAGGTTTGAAGGATTCTCAAGAGTGATGACTACCCATCTTGTGGTCATCCCAGATCTGCAGTGCCAGTTTCCAGTTTTCAAGTCCTCCTCACAGGTGTTTCTGCTGGGAACATGCTCACCATATTTGTCTGGGAATACAAATATGCTGAATTCAGGCCAGCTTTCAGTTTTCCTCCCAGGCTCTCAGCAGCACAGATTATATTCCCCTTCTCTTAATCATCCTCCCCACCCTTCATTCTTCTGTACCACAGAGCAACCTTTCTCCATACGGGTCGTATTTGGATCCTCCACTTCTTTGGGTGAGGAGCTGAGCAGAGAAATGTCTTCATTGCTATGATGGGGCTTGGGCTGTGAGATGATATGTGGCACATCCTGTTCCAGCAGGAATCCATCCCCCCCTCTTACAGAGTAAAAGACATCCTCCTCTTTATCTTCTGAATAAAGCTACAAGCATTTCTGTATGGGAAATCTGTCCCGTAGCTCAGCTGGAAATAAATAAATGCAGCAAATAAATGGATGGCACTGTTCCAAAATGCACAGTTATTCTGGCTGGTGCACCATGGCTGCTGAGAGGTGTGGGGCTCTGGGGAGTGGGGTGTGATGGGCCTGGCTTGGCCTGCAGCCTTGTCTTTCAGGCCACGTCCACACGCTCATCAAAGGAATGAAACCTCTGTGCAGTGAGTAGTCTAAAGAGCGGTGAATCACAGCTTCTCGATGTGTATAGTGGAAAGGACCTGCTGGGTGACCCGTACTTTACTTTCAGGACGATTCTTCCTAATTAAAACATGACTTGTGAATCCAAGGTGTCTTATTTGGGTGGTTGAATAAATTGCCATCCTCTCTGTGAGACGTGAAAGTGTATTTACTAATGTGCCTGTAAATGTCTCAGCTGTGAGGTTGTTATTTACTGCACTATTGTAATGCAAATGTTTGTGGTTATGTTTGCATTGATCACACAGACAGTGCACACAAATTTTGTTTCTTGCGGTATTTAGGCTTGCTTTTTTCCCCCATTCCTGCTGTATCTGTTCTGTTAGACACTATATAATAGAAATTACTCGAAGTGTAACTGCCTGTCACTCAAGTGCCATTTTACAATATAGAGCTGTATCAATTAAAAGATTCTTCCTCCTCCAATTAATTTTGATTCTTGGGGGTAGATAGCATTGTTTGTCTGCAGAACATTCCACTACATCATTTGGTACTTTTTACATTTATTTACTTTTGTATGTAATCTCTGTGAAAGGTAATGGCCTGTACTTACAGCTGCAGAAAAGAGCATTCATTGTCAGAGTCTTCTGGCTGGCTGTGGTGCTCCTAGCATGGATGCAGCCTGAGGATCCAGTGTGATAGATGTGAAATCACTGGTTGTACACAACCAAAGAGGGGACAGCTGCCCTCTTTTCATGCGCATCTTGGGTTGGGAGGTGGGGAAAGGTTTAGGTGTCACAGCTGCAAGTTTTCTAAAAGACCTATTTTTTCAGGTTTGTCAGTCTGAGGACCAGTATGTCTTACATGACTCTTGTGGGTGCAGGCAAGTGTCAGAAATGGTAGCTCAGCTTGAGAAACACGGGGAAACTGTTTAAAATTGGTATTTCTTGTTTGGAGTGGTTCTCCAATGGAGTCACTTTTCAGTGCATAAAGACACTTGGGAAAAATGGAGCCTGTGAGTAGGAAGCCTTGACTGGAGGCAGCCTGATTTGAGATTAATGATTTAATCTGTGGCCTTTTAATACCTCCTATAGATGGGATGACAGCTCAGGGATAATCTCTCTGATAGGAGGCAGGAAGAGCTGCTGTTTGGAAGGTATGATATGATATCTTTTAGTGTCTCACTTCAGTGTTCATTGGGGATAATCCTACCTTGGGGTAAGGGATGGCCTTAAATTTGATGGAGATTGGATTAGGTGCCAACTGATTTGGGTATCTAATCTATAAAGAGTAAAACTATTAGTTTGAGTCATGTAAGTACACAAGGAAATATATTTTGAACTTCATGTACTATTAGATAGTCAAGACAGTGGACATCACGTTAGCTACTGGCAATGATCCTGCCGTGGGCTCATACTTGCAGGGATCTCTGGATCCATTGTTTTCTGTTGCGGGTGGGAGGGAGGTGGCTGTTCCAAAAACTACTGTAAGCTGCCAAAACTGATTACATTATTATTTTTTTATTTGTAACGAACTGTTAGTCTGTCAAAACTGAACTTGATGTTTCCTATGGAAGACCTAATACTTGCCTTAAAATCGCCTGGTTTCGTTTTGGTCTGTAACTGCCTGGAGTTTGCCCAGCTGCACTGACTGCTGAAAGTGATTGGTGTTTCAAGGCCATTGTGTGGGCTCTGAGTGTCAATGTGTGTCTAGATTGTGTTAAGAATCAACATCCCTTATTTGGGGGGAAAAAAAAAGATCGATTGGGGCCCATTTCTGCTAAAGCCAGGGCAAACCTGGAATAAAACTCCATGTCTTTTACAGTCATCGTTTCCTTTTAGCTCCCATGTCCATTTATTTCATGATGCTGTTGGCACTGCAGGGACAGTTTGCTCTTCCTCTACTACACTCAGAAACTTTCTGTATGCTGGGAGGTTCCTTTGGCACTTTGCATTGAGGAGCAAACTGTGATTTCAGTTTAAATGAACACTGCTTCTCTTAAATAAGAACTTGTTTAAACAAAGTTGGCTTAAAAACCAACTAAGAGTCTTTATGGAAGAGCTTCCAGTTTAAACATGGCCTGGCAGGGATGTGCACAAGCTTGCCAGCATTTCAGAGAGGTGACCCTTTACAGCGCTGTCCCTGTCTCCTTGTCAAAGGTGCTCAGGAAAGAGCAGGTTCTCAGTTTCCCTTAAATCTGGCCATATTTTCAAGGGATAGTGAGAAAAGTGGCCTATCTTGCGTTGATACAAAGCGAACGCAGGTTTTTTCAGAGACCTGCTTGTTTCAGTGAAGAGTGTGTGGGAATAATCCTCGCTGGTGTGTTGGGAAAGACTAGCGAAGTCATTCAGGACGTCAAGCAGCTGCTTATTCGGGGTGCTGGCATGCTTTCTTCTGGCTACCTGGTGGGTCAGATATAAGCTGCTGCTCAGTCCAGGCCACTGTCTGAAGTGGTGTCCCAGAGGAGTTGTGTGTCCATGGGTGATGGGCACAAGCCTGGAAGAGTAAACCCTCTCCCTGTGCTAGCAGCGCTCTTGCTACTTACTGCTCTGCGTTGCAGGAGCCCAAACTGATATCCAAAATATTAGTTCCACCTGCCTCCTAGTTCTCCTGATCACTTTGGTATTTGTAATCCCCACTTTACGCTCCTGTTGCTATGAAGAAAGGCAAAACAGGCAGGAGACCCTGATTATGTGCTCGAGAAGCAATTAAATGGTGTTGGAAATGCTGCCAAAACATGAAAAGCAAAGGGAAAGGATGAATATGGGGGGGGAAAAAAAATCTGTTTCTTACAATGTGTATATTATTAATAGATGGAAAATTATTTCAGACAAAGCTGTGAATTTTGTTTGCCCTTCTAAGAACATTCTAATTTTTTTTAAAGCTTCCCTGTGAGTATTATGGCCAACCTCATTTCACAGCTAGATGTATTCATCTCAGTTAAATGCAATGGACAAAATCTACAAAACCCAACTGCTTAACATTATAAGCAGCTTGCATAAACATGAATTATTAAGGTCACAAAAGCTCCTAGAAACCAGCCGAAATGAGTGCACTGTTGCATTTCTTTTTTCAAAACATGCATTAATTAATAAGGGGCTTAGCGCCCAGACTGTTTCACCCCCCCACCTCCATCAGATTTTGCTTTCATCAAGTGGAGGAGAAAGTGTCACTTCTCTCTCTTCCTCCTCCCTTTTGTTTGGCTGGAGCACAAGAAGGTGCCAGACTTCATCCTTCACAAGCCAATCATTCACAGCTGTGATAGCCTAAAATGCTCAGGCGGGTTGTGTTGAGGCTATTACAACAGCAGCACCCCCTCCAGAACGGCCAGGGGTTTCATTTCATGTCTTCTTGGACTGCCAGAATAGGAGCAGGAGTCTGAAGACAGGCTGCCAGGAGCTAGAGAGCAGTCACATCCGTATGTTTGGGCAGTGCAGAGAGGGCAGGGTGCTCACAGGAGAAACGTGGAAGAGAAGACAATGAGGGGAATGTGGTGGTAGCAAGAGGTCCCATCCTCTCTCTAGAAGCACCACGTGCCCCGGTTTGTGTAGGTTTGGGCATCGTGTCATGTGCTGGTCCTCCTTCCACGTGGTGTGGGCACAGGCAGCATGTGGTGGCCATGGAGTTTTCACAGCTGTAAGAGCATTTGGTGGGAGCTCCTCTCCAGCCCTTTGCAGCACAGGAAATAATTTCAGCAGCTTGACTGAGGAGAGGGTGGCTGTGACTGAGGGGCCAAGCCCTCCTTGTCTGCAGAGTCAAAGCACGTGTTAAGTTCAACACTGGCAGCAAGGAGCTGAAGAAGAAAAGAAATAGTAATAGAGTGGTGTTAATTTTTAAAATTAATTTATTCAGTTATTGTGCTGGCTGCAGAGGAGGCAAGTCAGATTAACTGTGTGGAGGGAGGAGGCTGCAGTGACTGAGTGGGAGTTGAGGAGAACTTCAGTGGTGGGTGCTGATGGTGTGGGTGGTAGGGGAAGGCTGAATCTCGTTGAGCTTACAGGAAGAATCAGCTCAGATGAGAGAGCTTACTCGTTAGACTCTGTGTTTAGGAGAGGGGATGCCTTCAGACACAGTCCTAAAATATTGCAAGTGAATATTGCAAGTGAACTTGTGTTTAAGGTGGTTGAGCCTTGGTATCCTGGAGATAGCAAATGGCTTGAGACTTTCTTACCTGGTTTGTACTGCAAGTAAACCCTCTAGGGCAGACACCTCTCTGTGGCTGTCAGTGTGGAGAAGGTGGGGATGAAGGCTGATGGTTGGCATCTCTGCTGCCTGTGGTCCTGGCATCTGCAAAAAAACTCAGGTAGGCAGGGTTTGGGTTGTTGAACCCCAGAAAAACCAAATCTTTGCTTTTGGCCTAGCTGTGACTCCATTTTGCTTGGTGCCCTACTGAAATACAGCACAAGTGCCAAGACATCTCATGTGGTCTCCTAAAAATCTTCCCAGGTACCACACCTTCACTTTATATGTGAGGAATGTAATATCTGCAGCCACTAGAGAAGCGTGTTCAGGGAGACTTGAAGCAACTGTGCTCAAGGAGACACAAATGTTAGAGCCATTGTTCAAAAGCTTCTGCTCTGGGGTGGGTACCTAGTTTTAACTTCCCAAACAGCAAAGAGGTTCTTTGGGATGAATTTAGAGGGAGGACCTGCCTCCACCATGCTGCGAGATGGGACACAAAGGTCACAGTGCAAACATTCACACCAGAGATAAATGTTTATCAGGCCTGCCTTGTTGAAAATCAAGAAAAATGTTTGTGCCATGCTTCATTCCGGCATGGTTTTTGAAAATTAGCCTCATCAGAGGCTGCTTTTGATATATAATAAAAAAACTCTAAGCAACAAAGGAGCTTTAAAAGAAGCAAAGACTTGACATATTTGTTAATACTCAGGGTAGCAGTGCATTAATTTCAAGGCATGCTTTTTAGTTTTTTTTTCTTAAATAAAATGAGGACACTAATTAAAATTAATCCATTTATAAATCTTTCCACATCCAATTTTAAAGCGTAAATAAAACATTTGCCTTGTCTGTCCCTTTTCTCATCCTAAGACAATACAGACGATGTAACTTTTAACTCTTTCAGGTAATGAGCAGATAAAGTATCTTTAATGATTTGCTAAAAGATATAAAAATTGGTAGCACAGTGGAGATATCTTTTAAAGTGCAGGAAGGATGGCAGTGGAAATGTTGGGAGTGCCTTAAAATGGGTTTTAATGATTGCCTTTGAGATCTGCAAACCTGAGCAGTTTCTTGCCCTGGCTGCCTACCTGTCCTCCACTCCCACCCCTTTCACAAAAATGAGCTATCTGCTGGCTGCCTTCCTTGATGTGCATTTTCAGTGTGATAATTTGCATTATAAAATACACAGGGAAGAATTTACTCCAGTTTTGCTCCCAAAGTCAGGCAGGATTTTAATGGGTGAGGTTGGAAAAAGAGAAGTGGGGGGCCAATTCACAAATATGCCATATTTGATTAATTTATGTGATTTTAAAAAAAGGGGGGGAGGCTTATGGCAAAGAAACTCTTTGAAATTTTAGTTCTGTGACACGTGAGACTGCAGCATTGCCAGTGCTGAAGGTGTTTTTTTCCGTGCCTTGTTTAGAAAGGAAGCTAAACACGACCTTGGGTCTGTGATTGTTGGTAGCTCCTCAATGTATGTTAATTAGTAAAGTCTTTGAGAAAAGTAGTACAGCTGCTGAGGGAACGATACATTGTAATTTTTTAATGTGTTCCAGATATTACCAATTGTGCCTACAGATCTTTGGTGCAGTTGTGGCCGTGCGAAGGATGCATGTGTCTATGTACATTTGCGTACAGAGTGTTGGCAAAACTGCCACCCCCTCCCTCCCAAAAAAATCCCAAACAACCAAAGACTCCCTCTAGGTGATACTTTAAACTTTAACATGAGCTGTGTGTCTCTGCTTTGTCTCAGGCCATGCCAAAGTGAAGAGATAGCAGGGAGCACGTCTGTTGTGTGTGAGGATGCTCCCCTCTGCTTTCATATGCAGATTTTTAATAAAACAAGTATGCTTCTCTGCTTCTTGTCATTCCTATCCCTGGGAAGTTTCACATCCCTTGCTATCTTATATCAGTTTTCTGCTCTTTGGTTTTGATGTCTGTTCTTTATAAATCTTCCAGCCTGAAATCTGCCCAAAACTGCCCCCACTCCTCCTTGGCAGGACTAAAGCTCAGCAGCTGCAGACAAAGTGGAGGTAAGAGGAGGGAAATTGCAAATCCTCGGAGAAATACGGGCAAACCAAAGTTATGCTGCCTTGGGAAGGAGCAGCTTGCTATGGCTGTCCTGCAGACACAAGTGGGCAAGGAGTAGATGCTTGGTGGATTAGCAGATGGAGAGTTTAGATCATTGTTTCCAGCAGTGTTTGCACTCCAAATATTTATCCACAGTGCACAGGAGCATTGTTCCACCTTTCCTAGGTAGGAGGTTTGAGCCCCTCTTCCTCCCAACGCTAATGGGATTTAGCTTCGTTTGTGGCTCTTAAACAAAGTTGCTGAGACCTGCTGTTTTAAGCTGTGCTGGTAATCAGTCTCCTTTTGTGAAAGCGTAAAGAGACAGATGTTGCAATTGCAGGAGTTAAGGCTCCACTGGGTGTTTGCTCGAGGTGTTCTCTCTCCATGGGGAGGTGGGGGAGTTCAGGAGGACACGGCTGGACACTCATTCTCCTTGTCTCCAGAAAATGAGAGGATTTCTCCTTGCAGAAAGCACCTTCTGCATGGGGCCGTGGTGGGCCTTTTGTCCTGTATGCTCAGTTTTCTGTTTTAAAGTGCTGTGCAAAATGACTTCTTTGCTCCCAGCTACAGATTCAGAACTGCTAACCACCCACTGTACAGCTGCTAATGCACAGATTATCTCCACAGCCAACAGCTTTAAGTAATCAAACAGAGATAATTTTACCTCTGTGACCCAACAAATCAACACCAGAATCAGGAAAAGTCCTTTTGCCCACACAGTCCTACCCAGGCTTTCAAGGGCAGGGAGGAATTTCATCAGAGCCTGCAGAGGTGTCAAGGTCACCAGGTTTGTCCCATCCTGGATCGATGGTGAGTTGACTGTGCAGTGGTGTGGGGTGCTCTCAGGAGGTCACAATCCTCTGTAACCTGATGAGACCATCTCTTGCTGCTGCTGCAAAAGACATTAAATGAGTGGAGCATACACTGGAAGTTGTGTTTGCAGTCCTGCTTTCATAGGAAAAATTGTGGCTTGGAATGGCTTTTATTAATGACTTCAGCCTTTAACTTTCTGTTTTTTGGAAGAACAGACATTTCTCACAGCTATCAGGGGTTTAGCACCATTAAGAAAACACAACTGTTACATATTGTAACATTACATCTGTGGCTTCTTTCTCACTGACCCATCGCCACCAGTGTTGAGAAAGAGAAGAACTGTAGCCCAGAAGTCGTATCAGAAAACATTTTTGCACTTTAAAAGTCTGTTTCTTTTTGCTTTTATTTCCCAGATCAGCTAATTGTGACCATTTTTCTTAGAAATGTGTTTTTTGTAAATTCTAGTTGCTCTGAGCTTCTCTCATTTTCCCTGCCCTTTCCCCCTTTGTTCTAGTCAACTCATTTCCTTATTCTTGCTATTAAGGATACTTAGCGTGTTGTCATTGGGAAACAGCACTCATTTCTTCATGGAAAGAAGCTGCTTAATGTTTCATGTGTTACAGTGAATAATTAAATAAAGAAAAATATATAAGCCCACAAAACTAGCTGGCAGCTGAAAGGAAGAAAGCATTTGCAGTCTGCTGGGGAAAAGTGACACTCCTGGCCTGGTGTCTTTAAGCACAAGGGTAAGATTTAAAAATGAATAGGTCTGGCATGACATTAAAAAAAGTCTGGATTTTTTGACTTTCAATGCATTTATAACATTAATCTTTAATTATTGTATTCTTGAGCTACTGGCTGTGAGATCAGAGCAGGAATTGGTGGGGCTAAGGAAAAACAGGCTAGTAAGTGGAGTGCAATATCAGCAGGGACCACGACCTTGTGAACTATCAGGGATGGAAAGGCTGACAGCACTCAAGCAGGCCTGATAGTGTATGGCATGAGCAGTCTCCACGTAAATAGGGGGTTTTATTGACCTTCGTAGTTCTTTTCACCCTTTCTGGGCTGTACAGTCATTGCCCCTTTTCTTTTGATTTTGTAATGAATCTTGAAACACAACTGTTGGGCTCTGCAAAAGTGGGATGAGAAACTGGGCAGATGGGACTTCTGTGCTGGGAGTTGGGAGAGGGCTGCCTGCTCCCAAACGATCTAAATGGACCATGAATTTTTTTTTCTTTTCAAATGAAACCAGAACTGAGCTGTAATTTTGCAGTGACCTTTGCAGTTTTACAGAATGAGTTCAGACACTTGCTGTCCACAAGGCAGAGGGAGCCTTGTCCTAACAGTGATTCAGGGCCCAGTTACAAATGGGGAACTGCACTGAGTGACTTTTTCTTTACCTCCTCCCATCTAGTTTTTCCTCTCACCGCATGTATAATCTCAAATGGATAACATGCTTTAGTAGAATTTGCTGAGACCAGAGACAGATAGAGAGTTGTGCAGAGCAGGAGCTGCCTGTGCCATTGCACATCACTTTGAATTTGGTTAGTGTTGGTCTCATCAGCTGGGGTAGGAGCCTTTGTGTTCTCCTTTTTCTACCCGTATGCTGAGATTTGGAAGCTGGATTGCATAATTTGTATCTGCACCATCCAAATGCCTTTTGCACTTTCTTTCCTGTGTGTGATCTGCAGCTCTGGCTGCAGTGGGGACGCAGTGAGCAGGACTGCAGTGGTGGCCTGTACCACCCTGAGAATTGCTGATGTGGATCTGATGTGCTTGATACTCACCAGAGTGACTGCTCAGCCACCACAGAACATCTCGCAGCCCTCCAGCCTTCACGTGCTCTGCTGCTCTGCCAATGTGACTGGTCTGACCTCTGCTCAGAGTGAGAGATTGGGTTCAATTCAACTTGTAGCAAAGTGGGGAGAGGCCTAGGGAGCTGTTGCAGCAACCCAGAGAGTATCCAAAATGAGGAGAAAGGGGACTTTTCATTTCCAAAAAGACTGTTACAAATTCTTGTCAAGGGTTGGGCTGTACCAGTGCTTTTGACTCTTCTGCTGGCTTATCTATGTACTGCTGAAGTTGTGACCTTTTAGATCATGTCCACCAATTCTTCTCTTTACACTGACAGATTCTGTGCTGAGTGGCTCACACTTGGTAAGACAGATACAGAAAAGATGAGAAAGACTTTAAGAGGAAATGTAGTTTTAAATTACAACCTCTTGCACCTCGTCTTTGGTAGTTCACCAGCATGTGGTGGACTGTATGGCAGAAAGTGTAGTGCCATTTTAAATGTGCTGCTTATTTCACTGGCTTAGACCTTTCCTGTAGACTTGATTCAGCAAGGTAAATAACCACACATCTACTTTGAATTGCATGGATACTCCTAGCGAAATTAGCGACACTCTTCCTGCGGTTCATTTAGGATGCATGGTTGCAGCTGACCCAATTCCTGCTGAAATAAGTGGAAGAATTTCCCTGTATTCCATAAACCCGGGTCAGGTCCTAAATCCATTTAACCCTTTGAGTGCCTGCACTGGTGTCTGCTTACCACAGTGTCATGGTTTGGGAGTGGTAGAAATGCTGGCATGCATAGAACTGACCCGGATTTTTTCTGTAAAGTGCACCAAAAGAGGAGCTCTCCTCAGCCCCAAACACTCTGTAGTTCATCTTCTGATGCTGCTCTGTGTCACTATCTGATTCCTCCCCTGCCTTGACCACTCTTGATTTTATTCAGCAGAATCTGCATTTTCCCTGTGCGTGAGTAGCAATTAAGAGGAGTGACTGCACTCGAGAGTCAGTAGGAGAGCAACAGCAGCCAGACCTGGAAATCCAGTAACCCTGGTACCACTGACCTGAGGATTAAACCCTTCTCATTGAAACACAAACCCAGGCTGCCAAATTGCCTGTGATAAGCTTTAAAGAACTGGGAATAAAACCATGCCTGCATCTATTTTCTTTGCAGCAACTTTTTAGCTGGAGGCTCATAACTGGCTACAGCAATGTGAATAGAGAGCCCCCGCAAGAGACCTGGCAGCGCTCAGCTGTGCTCCGGGATCCCATTCTTGGGGTTTTGTTTGTTTGTCGTCTGGATTAAGGGGATTAAAGACTTAACCTTTGTACAGCCTTTCAAATAATAACATGTTTGTGCTTGTACTGCATATCAGGGAAGCGTTCTCCCCCCTCTCCTGATTTCATGATAGAAGTGAAGATCTGAGAGTGGTCAGGCTCATGTGAAGTTGTGTCTTGTGCTTTAATCCCTCATGAATTCAGCTCCGTGCTCCTGTTCTCCTCTGTTTGGTGGTGTTGCTGGGACCACGGCAGGGGTACCTGCTTCAGACCCCTATCCCAAGAACTGGGAGCTGTCCTGTTAGTGGGGGATTGCAGTCTGAGCTGCCAGATCCTTGTCCAGCTGCTGCCCCTCTGGGTTGTGTTTTTTGTAATCAGAAATAAAATCCGCGTTGCCAGATGGGACTCTGCTGCATGTCAGTCTGTTGCTGGCTGGCTGTGGCCATTCCTTACTTCCTGCTCTGCAGTGGCTTTTTAAAACAGGTTTCAGAGGTTTGTAGTTTGCACTGTAGCCTTTTGAGTGAATGGCAGTGGCTCTTTTGAGATTCTTTTGGGATTTTTGGGGGGATTATTCCAACAGTGACTGAAATTTTCAAAAGCATCTAAGTGATTTAACAGCTTTATTAGCATGTGCTAAAACAAGACTTAAGAAGACTCAAGAGCTGTCTTTAGCCTTCTTCTACTCCCTGTGCATATTCCACGTGTGATTAAGGGAAAACCCAAGGCCAGCTCTGGGACCAGCTGGTCCCAACTGCAGGTATTTCATCTGCAGGCATGTCCAGGACTTGCTCTCCTCAATATGGTGCAACACCTGCATGGTCTGAGGGATGCCAAAGAGTCAGGCAGACAGAGAGATGTGGGTGGCCCTGGCTTTAAGCCCTTGTCCTTGGAGCTGCTTCCTTACAAACAGCACTGAACCAAGAGACACTGTATGTGGGAGTAGGCGTTTTGGGGATTGGCTTTGCCGGGAATGAGCATTCATGGGGATGGGAGTCCTTGTGTTGAAGTGTGTGAGGAAAGGGCTTTCCTCTGGCAGTTTGCTCCTTGGCAGGGAGGACAATCTGCCTGGTTGCCTCACGGCCAAAAGCAGCGCAGCAAGGAATGCACGGTTTTGTGATCGCTGTTTTTGGAGATATGGCAATGCCATAGGATTCCAGTGGATGCAACTCTCAGCATGGCACGCTGCAGACACTTGGTGGAAAAAACCCCTCATAATTTTGGCTCTTCCTGTTCACAGCAGACCGGATGTAACAAGGATGATACAACTTTATCATCTGGATCAGGTAACAGGTTTACCATCTGGAGTGTCATCACTTTCGGTAGCTGTTGCCTCCTCCAACAAACTGCAGCTCTTTCCTAGACAGAGCAGCCAATGTAAATAGTCATTGAAAAGCTACAATACAGAGAAAAGCCTTGGATCTACAAGTCTATATCCAAGAGTGTATACTATCCAGCCATGCTCAGGGCATGAGTGACCACTGCTTTGCCTCCAAAGATAGCATATGCTGTGTCACCCTCTAACAAAGGTTGTTACCATCGAGGACTTTACTCTAGGGAAATAGTTTTTAAAAGAACTGCCTGGATACTGCCTAAGAGTGTACTTTAAAGAGAATCCTTAATCAAAGTGATGAAACAACAGGAGTATTTACTTTTCTACTATACCCTGGAACAGATAAGTCACAGAGCGTTAACCATTTTCTGCATTTTAGAGGGGATTTTATCTTGCAAGAAATTTGCCCTACCCTGCTTAAATTTAGAAGATATGAGTCCCACTGTGTCTCCTGCAGAGTGAAGGGAAGACAGACTGAGCTTGAGCAATATATGTTAAATTTGCCAACAGCTCTCCACTGCAATAAATACCTCTTGCAACATAACACTGAAATCTGTGGATTGCAAGCTTGTGCTTTCTGGAGTATAATATACTTCATCCACTCCACCAAATGCCCATAAGGAAATGGTAAGTGAAATCAAACCACAATATATGAGAGTGAACTTGCACAGACAGTTGATTTAGGACACAAGCACCTCATTCTGGCTCTCGACTCTACAATTTTCAGAAGTAATTCACAGCAAGTACGTAATAGTCAAACAAGCTGGCTTGGACATTAGGCTGTGTGGTGGGTAACATGAAGAAATAGATGGAAATGTGGTTACAAATCTGGAACTTTATCTTTGGAAACTCTGTGTAGCTTTTCTGAGAGCTCCACTTGACCTACAACTGCTGGGTAGAGGCAGTAAAAGTGATGTAAAGGCATTGAAAGTGAATTAATTTGAAAAGTCTAAGTGAATATTAATAGGACCTGCTATATTCAACAATTTACAAGCGTGTCTGGCATTTATAGATGAACTGTGCTGTTTGTTACATATTACATTAAAGAAGAATCCTGAACCAACATATCAAAATGTCAAACTAACATAGCATTTTTCTTTGATCCCCTTTTTTGTTAAAATGAATTATTAATAGCCTTTTTCATGGCTGACAGGAGAGATTTCTGATTTTTATTTGCGTACTAGATCAAATCTCCTATTCCTTCTGTAGACTGAGGTCTTTACAACAATATCTAGATATGATACGTACAATTGCAGAGCTCGGATTCTTTCTAGTGGGGAATGTTCTCCCCACCCATCCCGTGCTGCTGTGATTTCTTAAGCTGATATTTTCATTGGAACTCTTTAAGCAAATACATAGCCCACCCAGGAGCCAGCGGTCAGGGCGAGGGTGCGATGGCTTTGTGTGGGCCCACAGACCACAGCAGTAGGCGTGCAGCTCCACAGAGGGATCTGGAGCTGGTTTCCCAGCATCTGTGGAGAAAAACCTGTTTGTCTTTTCAGCAGTGTGGCTTGGAGAAGGTGTTTTCCAGAGCGTGATTAGATTTATGCCAGGTTTCAGGGAGGTGGGGTGTACAGTTCTGGAGGTTTTGGTGGGACCAGGGGATAACAACATCTCTATTATCCACTGATGCCAGGTTTGGACATCAGCAACGCCTTGGTCACTGCAAGAGCTCTCAGCTGCTCTGAGTTCCATGGTTTGCAAAACTCTGTTTCTTTCCAAATGTCACCCCAACGATAGGTCTGGCAGTCATGTATTTCTTAAGGATCCACCTCACTCCTGGAACTTGGCAGCCCCCATACCCATTTGCTGCACTCGACCTACAAACACAGACGTGGTTTCTGCTTGTTTTATTTTAAGGTCAGAAGTCTCTGTCAGAGAAACAAAGCTTCCTCCTCATGGCCTCCTGTTTATCCTGTTTAGCATTTTTAATTGCATCCAAAAGATGCTGCTTGAGTTTGGCAGCTGTTGGGGCTCTTCCTCTGACATCACTGGGTTTACACAGGCACAAGGAAGGATGGCGCAAACCGTAGCCATAAGGCTCATGAAGGGTTTTAGATTTGCATGGATTTAAATTGTTTCACTTGGTTTAAGTCAGAATAAATTGACTGGAAATGTGGGTGAGGGTGGCCCCAGGCAGAATGCTGCATGGAGAACAGTGGGACACACTTATCTACTTATACTCTCCCATCCTCAAATGTGCTTCTGCTGCCTGCATCCCATAACAGATTTGTGAAACGCATTTCCCTCCCTGCAGTTGTGGAAGCAGGGACCAGCAGCCCTTGTCTTTCTGTGCCTCCAAGGAGATGCGGAGCCTGCGAGTGCCTTTCCCTGCCTTCTGCTGTCTCTCAGCCAGCAGGTCTGCTTGCTTTCTTCATGCTTTAATCAGGTTTTTTCTCTCCGTTCTGCTGACCCAGTTTAGGCTCTTTGAAGGCACGGCAGAGCTCCCCGGCGGCTGCAGCTCTGCCTTCGGGGGACATGGACGGGCGCTGGAGCTGAGCAGACGAAACGGCAGCAGCAGCACTCAGCCCAGGGGAGGAGGGTGGTTTTGGAGGTGTGGGTCTCCCTGGTTTGCTCCCCTGGGCACACTTGGGTGCATGTTTTTCTCCCTTAACTGCTGCGTAGGGTGTGCTGTTGTTCTGTTTTGTTTTTTTTTTTATTATTTTTTTTTTTAAAAGGAGTTTTCATTTCAAGGCTGCTGGGGCAGTCTGCAGTGGGGTTTCAGACACGCGTGCTCACACGTCGTGCCTTAATAACACCTGACATAACCTGGTCACAGGCACGAGCCAGGCAGAGATTATCCATCCCCCACCGCTGCTCTGTCCCCTCTCCTGTCCCCTTTATGTAAGGCATCCTGTATCTCCAGCAGCATTCCCTGCCTGAATCCCTTGAGGAGCCTGAGGGGAGCCCTCCCTGCCTCCTCTTTTTATCCTGGGGTCTCAGTNCCCTGCAGTTGTGGAAGCAGGGACCAGCAGCCCTTGTCTTTCTGTGCCTCCAAGGAGATGCGGAGCCTGCGAGTGCCTTTCCCTGCCTTCTGCTGTCTCTCAGCCAGCAGGTCTGCTTGCTTTCTTCATGCTTTAATCAGGTTTTTTCTCTCCGTTCTGCTGACCCAGTTTAGGCTCTTTGAAGGCACGGCAGAGCTCCCCGGCGGCTGCAGCTCTGCCTTCGGGGGACATGGACGGGCGCTGGAGCTGAGCAGACGAAACGGCAGCAGCAGCACTCAGCCCAGGGGAGGAGGGTGGTTTTGGAGGTGTGGGTCTCCCTGGTTTGCTCCCCTGGGCACACTTGGGTGCATGTTTTTCTCCCTTAACTGCTGCGTAGGGTGTGCTGTTGTTCTGTTTTGTTTTTTTTTTTATTATTTTTTTTTTTAAAAGGAGTTTTCATTTCAAGCCTGCTGGGGCAGTCTGCAGTGGGGTTTCAGACACGCGTGCTCACACGTCTTGCCTTAATAACACCTGCAATAACCTGNCTGGTCACAGGCACGAGCCAGGCAGAGATTATCCATCCCCCACCGCTGCTCTGTCCCCTCTCCTGTCCCCTTTATGTAAGGCATCCTGTATCTCCAGCAGCATTCCCTGCCTGAATCCCTTGAGGAGCCTGAGGGGAGCCCTCCCTGCCTCCTCTTTTTATCCTGGGGTCTCAGTTTCCTGTTCAGGTGCTGAATTTGGGGCAAGTGTGGCTCTTTTCTCTGTGTGTGGGTGGGGATGCTGGCTTTGCTCTGACTGCACAGGGATGATTGCAGCTCTGCAGTAATAATTATGCGAGCCAGGCCGAGGAGTGATGGCAGGGGAGAGGATCTGCGTGGTGGGATGACTCAGGGGTGGGATGACACAAGCCTGGGGCCTGACTTTCTCTTTGCAGGCTGCAGAGACTTCTCTCCCAAAAGCTGGCGTCTAGGTCGGGGAGCGATTTACCACATGGCTGCCAGTATCCATTCTCTCTGCTTGGCACTGGCCCCACTTCTTACTGCAAAGGCCTCCAGAAAAAGCGTGAGACCATTTGCTTTCACTGTCTTTGTTGGTATTTGGTGGTTTCCTGCCTGGCTGAAGGATCTCAGATGGTGTAGGAGGAAACTAAGAGCCTGTCCTCACGAGATGCTGTCCTTAATGAATTGCCTGACAGGTGGCCTTTTGGAACTTTTATAACAAATTGATTTTATTTCATCCCACGTCCCATTAACCAAGAAGAGTAATTTTGGTTTGCACACAAATTTACTTTAACCTGGGTGAGTCTACCTGTGCAGACATGCTTTGGGGTATCAGAGAATCTGCAGGTATAAAGTTGGTCTGGTGCTGTGGCACCCTTTGAGTGACCCGTGCTGACCCTTCAGCACAGGAGACACCAGGTTGTGTTTTATTTGCCATACTTACGGCTTTTTCGTGGCTGGTAAGTTCAATCAAGTGCGTAGGAGGTCACCCACATGGGGACTCCCTTTAGCTGCCCTTTGATAACATTTGTGGTCTCAGCCTTCCGCACGCTGTTGCTTGATTTGTGGTCATGCTGCAGAGACTGTCCATAGCCCGTCCCTCCTTCTGCTAAATGCTTCTTCAGGTCCAAGCAATAACCCTGTAAGAAAGGGCACAGAAAGATGGACTTTTGTGTCTGCCTGATGGTTGGCAGGTAGAAACCATCTTGTTCCAACCTAGGGCATTTCCCATATGAGTGCTTTGCTGTTCAGACTCCATGTATGGACAGTTGTGCGCAGGTTCTGCTGTGTAAGAGGAGCCATCCCTGTGTATGAAAGCAAAAAGTGCTTTAGTATCTGTTCTACCGAGGATGTATTATTATTTTTGTAACCTCTCTTGTTTCCTGTCCCTTGTCTCCTCGTACATCTTCATGGGGGCTAAATTTGAACACTGGACCTCTTTCTTCTAAATTCCATTGCTGGTTTCCTCATGCCTATTCGTTATTCAGTGAATGAAACAGGGTACTTTGAAAATCACTGTGAGTTGTATTTGTTAAAGTGGGTAGGTAATGGCTCTGGAAGTTTTCCCACGGGGTTATTTTGGTCCTGGCCCTCAGGAGCAAAGCTGCTGGCGGGGCTGGGCTGCGCCAGGGCGCCTGGTGGTTTGTGGTGTGCACACAGGCTCTGCAGCAGACCCCTGGCTTCATCTTTCACTTGAGATCGTGCCAGGATTTAAGCTCTGCAATGAAAGGAAGTGCAAAAACCCTTCTTCACACACATGGTAGTAATGCTTTAAGTGTATTTATAGAAAGGGCTGGTATTTTTTCCTGTTGGTATTAAATTATTGTAAGAAGGATAGAAGTGTTACCACAACGCAGTTCTGCGTCTCCTCAGAGCATTTCTTCTCTGCTGTCTAGCAGCTCTGGGTGATGCTGATTTTGTATGGTCATTTTGGGATTGTTGCTCTCCTGTGGGCTAAGCAGAAGTCTTGGAAACCCCTCTGGACCACCATATTGCTCCACTTGAGGGGTTATCAGTGGGGTTTGTCGGACACGGGTTTGAGAGCTGCGTGGGGCTAAGGCTGAACATCAGAGGTAAGACGTGGCATTGCTTTTGGGCTGATCCTGGATGGACTCAAGCAGAGCAAAGCCCTGAGACCAGGTGCTTTGCACTGCCTCCACAGCAGGAAGAGAATAGTAGGAGCAGGTCAGTTCTTCTGCCATTAATACAGTGCTTTAATTTTTAGTAGTTTCTCCAAGAATCAGCTGTGAATTTTTTTTTTCCCCCCCGTGCAATAGCTGACTTCTTAAAAGCAGAGGTTAGATTTCCTGCAGGCTGTGTTTTCTGTGGTTTTATTAATTTAGTCAGTATACAGGTGTATGTATGTGTGATCATCTGACCAAAAACAAATGCTGTCATGGCTTTTACTCCTGCATTCAGGGCATAAAAACTGGCAGTGCTTTGGGCAGTTCAGGTAGCCTTCACAATGATGTCTAGAAAAATCAGATCAATTGTTCCTTCAAAAATCCACATTTCTTTTCGGACAGCTCAAACATGCATTCAGATATATAATACAGGCAGCAGAACTGAGTTGCAATTAATCCAGTCTGTAGTTCCTGCAGTAACAAAATATCTGGAAAACTTAGTAGCAGGTTGCCCCAAGATGGCACTCTGTGTGCATGTGATGCTAAAATAATATTATGGTTCTGAAAGACCATCTTTATGATCTATGCACTGCATATGTCTCTTCCTGAGGAGGTAAAGAAGGTGTAAGGCAGAGGTGACAGGCATACAGCAAGTACTGTCACACAGCCCTTGAGTGATGGTCAGTGAGGGCATCAAGAGCGTTGTCAGAGGTGATGCAGGCAAAGATAGGAGGATCACAGCAGAAAGGGAACTAGTGGTTTGTGACCAGAACATGACCTAATATGTTTCTATCCTTTTACATGCTTTTTTGGTATGGATAAGGTGTAATTCCCAGATATTCATAATATTTCATGCAATTGTTTTGCTATTCCTTTATCTCCTCCTATGCAGGGTGCAATCCTTTGACACGGAAGAGAGTCGTGTCCTAAGCAAAATCTGACTGCTGAGGAAGCAGCATTTCCAAGGGGTAGGTCCAAAATAATAAAATAACTTCCTCTTCTTTTGTTAGTGAAAAAAGCGCTGAAATATTTTAAAAAAAAGTGACAGGACAGAGGGGAAAAGGTTGTACCTTAAGTTTAGGTTAGGGATCACAGGATCACAGATTGACTTGGGTTGGAAGGGACCTTAAAAGTGATCTCATCCCAACCCCCCTGCCATTGGCAGGGACACCTTTCCCTAGACGAAGTTGCTCAGAGTCCCTTCCAGCCTGGCCTTGGATACTTCCAGGCATGGGGCATCCACAACTTCTGTGGGCAACCTGTGCCAGTGCCTCAGTACTCTCACTGTAGGATTTTTTCCTAAAACCTAATCTAAACTGAATCTTCTCTTTCAGTTTGAACCCATTTCCCTTTGTCCCACCAGGCTGTTGTAAATTGTCCCTCTCCAGCTTTCTTGTCAGCTCCCTTCATGTACTGGAAGGCCACAGTTAGGTCACTCTGAAGCCTTCTTTCCAGACTGAACAAACCCAGTTCTCTCAGTCTTTCCTCATGGAATAGATCCTCCATCCCTCTGATCATCTTGGTGGCCTCCTCTGGACTTGCTCCAGCAGGTCCCTGTCCTTCCCGTGCTGGGACCCCAGAGCTGGATGCAGGGCTCCAGGTGGGTCTCAGCAGAGCAGAGCAGAGGGGCAGAATCCCCTCCCTCCCCTGCTGCCCACGGGGCTCTGGATGCAGCCCAGGACACATTAGGCTGCATTTTGGAAATTCTTAAGCCCAGGGAGACTAGCCAGATTTCTATTTTAATGACTAGAAGATTGTAAAATATGTTTAACTTTCTTTGGTGTCTTAGATAGCATGTGAGGGACCTTTTTTTTTTCCCTCCTTGCAGAGTAATCTTTATGATTCTGCTTTAATGATTTTTCATGTCTATCTGAAAAACTGGAAAATTTAAAAATAATTAAAGTTTTCTCCTTATCCAGTTCCTCTGTAGCTGTCATTTATAATTCTTTAGTGACATACATGCTTTGAATAAACCATATATTTCAAGATGGTTTGTAGAAGGAAAAAGCCTTTCATACTTTTGCACTGTATTTTTTTGCAATGGGTTTTATCAGCCTATGACTGAAAATTTGTGTCCATTTTGGAATTTTCTGTAATGGATGGAGATAAAATCTAATTATGTACTTCACATACCCCATGGGCCAAACAGATCCTTCATTTAATTCCATTAAATGAGTTTTGCAGAGAAAGGAGTAATTTACAGGAAGCACTTGGCCCCTAACCCCCTTTAAAGTGGCTGGCAAATTAGTAATGGCACGGGCACGTGGAAGTGGGTGCAGCTTCCTTCATATGTGTGGCAGATGAAACCTCGAGTGGCAGGATGTTTTCTGGAGCAAAGGGATGTTACCCAGCGGTGCTGCTGCCCTCTGAGCTCGCTCAGGTGCTCACCCACTGCTGCCTTCACATGTCACCCGGAGGACGCCACCTGCGCTGGTGCAGACACTGATTGTGCTGCTCCCCAGCCCTGACAGTGCTCACTAACCTGGATTTGATGTGGCATGACAGGACACCAACTTCTGCTCTGGCAGCGAGGCTGTTCACGTGCGCTGCACTCTGGAGGAGCCTCCCAGGACGTTCGAGTTGTATCCGTGCCTAATGGCCTTGTGCAGTTAAGTGGAGCACACTGTCTGAGATGAAAGTCAAATTTCAGAGCAGGCTTGTTTTCCTCCCCTCCCTCTCCCTCCACCAGTGCTGCTTTCACCATCGCAACGGGATGTCTTCCTGCTTCCCCGTCGCTCCCCAAAACACACAAGCCTTCCTTCCTGCACGGTGTAACTAATCTGGTTTGCTGACTGAGATCTGCCAGGGCCTTTAAAGTGATGCCAGCTACTACGTAATAAGTGTAGCATGGCAGCATTTCAGAGTGAAGCTAAAAATCCAAATCCAATAAGCAAGGAAATAACCATAAAGAAGAAGCCCTGGTTTCCTTTCTGTCCATCAGCTTGCTGCTTGATGGGGCAGCTTTGCACTAAAAGTTGGCCATGGACCATATGTTAGAAGTATGAAGACCTCTTTTTTTCCTCTTTAAGCTCAAATCTATGAAGAGATGCATTTTTAAAAATCCTATAGGAAAATCACATTATTTTCAGGGATGAGCTTTCAGGCAGTTTGGATTCTTTTTTCTCTCTGTTGGGATTAACAAACAGCAGCAAAACTCACACTTCTCTTCCTAAATCCCCATTCAAAATGGAAGGGAGGTTACCCGAGCCCAGGTTTTGTTCTTTTGAGATTTAACTGAAAGAGAGTTTCAGTGAGGGGGTTGTGATCCTATAAGGTGCTGGCTTTCATGAAAATTAGCAGAAAAATTTTGTGAAAAATATTTGCATTTCAAGGGAATGCGGATTAGTAAGACTTTTATGGTGAAAAAGACTTTTTTGGTTTTGTGAAGAAAACAGGTTAAATGATTTCTTGTTTGTGTAGTTTGTGGAGAGAAGATGACTTTCAAAAAAAACTAAGAACCCCTAAAACACAGCTACTGAACATCATAAGGGGAAACAGGATATGACAGAAACCCAGAGTAATGGGGGAAGCCATCCATAGTGCCAGAATGGGTCCTGGAAGCAGGGAGATGCTTGGTTTTGGAGAAGAATGGAATGGGTGCTGAAAGCTCCGTGGCTCTCTAAAATGGCAGAGTGATATTCTCTTCTGCCAGAGCGTTACAAGAGAAAACTGTTCTTGTATGGTTTCATCAGTCCAATTTTAACTTTTATTTTATTTTTATTGTACAAAACAAATAAAGAAATTTGCCAGTGTAAGGAGGATTGAGAGTGGATAATCCATTTTCGTGACTCATTCTGATAAGAAAAGAGCTCATCAACTCCCTGTAGCCTCGCATCTGAAGGCAGTTGCTGACAGATTGCACAAAATATGTCCCTGCATTTTTAGGACCCCAAGACAGCATCTTGCAAGCAGATAAAACCAAATAAAACCTGACAAACCGTCTTTGTACTGGAGACATGAGAAGAAAAATGCAAATAGTTTCTGTTAGAGGATTTGAAAATGAAGCTATGAGGAAGGGCATTGAATTATAACTTAAACTCCTTAAATGTTCTCTTGGACATGAAGTATCTTAATTAAAAGTTATTGCATAACTGCTGCTGGGGAGTGAAAAGTTTATTTTTAATTATACTGCCTTACATAATGGTTGCACGATGAGAGAGGCAGCATGATGAAGTGAAAGAGATTTAACTATACTTTCTTAATACAGTGAAATTAAAAAGTGAGGTGTTGATGCATTAATTCATCCTTGACTTGTACCTGGATCAGTTTCATGATCTCTGCTTCAGCACTCAGTTTTTGAGGACAGTATCTGTTTGTTCTGTGCTTGTACAGCCCACAGCTGTGATGACGACTTCTTGAGCATGGTATCCATCAAGATAATAAATAATCATGTCCACTTTCAGCTTCTCCTTTGATCTTGGAATATTTTGGCCAGCAGACTGGTACACATGCATCTATAACTAATATGCCAACAAATCACATCTATAATTTATCGTAATCATGGAAAACCTATTTCAGATGGATGTTTTCTTAAGTAATTTATTTAACCGTGGTTATAGAACTGTATTTTCTGCCTTGATACTAAGAAAGTTTGGCTTACAAGCTGAGCATGCAACAGGGCAGTTAAGTATGTTGTTTTTAACTGGAGAGAGCATCTACAGAAATGTTGCTAACACAGAGAGGGAAAGTGAGATGAGGGGAACTGAATATTTGGGTGTAACATAAGTAAAAGAGAAACTTATTTTCTCTCTAACTTAAATATATCTCCTATAAAATACTTCCTTCCCTCTTTGAAGTTTCTGTGTCAGTGTTTGCCAGCACTGGAAGGGTATCACTGTGGGGCTTTGGGTCGTTAGGAGAATTTGCCCTGCTTCTGCATGCCCAGGGATGGGGCTGCTGGAGGCAGCCAGGCTCTGCTCCAGCCTCAGCTCCATCATCCAGCCCTGGTGAGGGGCCTTGACGGTTGAAGTGTTGTGTCCTGAAGTGTGATGTTCAATTTTTCTAAACAAAATACTCATCCGGAGGAGCCACCACCAGCTGATCAGGCTGAACAAAAAACCAGACAGGAAAACAGCAGCTCACAGAGTGGTCCTGGGTTGACCCTTGTTAGACTTTAAAAGGCTTGTTTCTAGCCACGAACAAACTACTGTCCATTTACTTTTGCTTTGACAAGCACCTTTCCTACAAAAGGACTGATTATGACGATGATTATTGTTGAGCTGGCCTATATTGTGTAGGATTTTTAAACTGAATTATGATAGACACCATGATAGCTCCAAGGAAATCTGGTGTGAGACTCCTCTGCTTTGTGGCCTTGGCCTGCCCTTCCCTCTCTTCAAATTCTGTAATCTCTGGAAGTACCTAAGACTTCCTTGAGTTACAGAGGAAAAGCTGGAATTGATTTATGAGCTGACCTAGTGGGGCTTTCAACAGAAACTTACGGCTATTGAGTATTTCTGACAAAGTCTTGTCAGAGGTTTAGAGCTTGCTTTGTGAATGTGTTTATTAATTAATGTTTGCCTCTCTTTCATGGCTTTGACCATTATTTTTTTAAATCACAAAGGGTTTGATTGCAGTGATTTTTAAATTATTTTGTCTTAGAAGTATTTGTCAGGAAAAGCATATGAAATTGAATGGATGTAAAAATTAATAACATCAGATCCTTCCAATAACAGGGAATTAATGCAGCGAAGATCTGCAATGTCAGGTTGTATCTGTGGAGTCAGATATGCAGAGATCTCTGTCTGAGATACATGGAAGCATGAATTTAGAGGAAATGACAGTATTGTCTGTTGATGTTACAGTATGATTGTGCTTTCATCCTGCTGTTTGATGGGGTGGTTAACGTTCAGTGGTACCATGTGCCTGGTGTTATCATGCATTGCCTTTCCCTTTCATGCTTGTCCATGTATCTTTAATTGTCATCTAAGTATAAAGCCCCAAACCCTAATAATCTGATTGTTCATTCGTAAGCTTCCTATGTCCTTTAGAAGGGCTTAATTAAACTCTTCTCCGATAGCTGGAAAAAGTAGGACAGGAAGGCAGGATGTCAAATAACTCTCCAAACCAGTCTGATCTCCCATCATCAGGGTAGGTCCTGGAAGCGCTGGACTGGGATTAAGAGACCTTCATGATTTTGAATCCTACAATCCTGCATCTTTGTTTTGGGAAATATCAGGGCTATATTGCATATTGTTTATCTTAATTTTTCTTAAATACTAGTGGGGAGTATGTGCCAGTTGCAAAACTGGAAGAAGAGGCTCAATCAAGAGGCAGTGAGGCCAGAGACAGTGTTGGTGTAGAGGGTAGGACTTGATGGGTGGAATGGTTCAGCTCCCCATCCTCAAACTCCAGAAATATGCTGCCTGGGGAAGGGACACTGAGGAGCTGCAGCAAGCAACAAATAACTCCATCCATACCCCAGGAATACATAATAATGTGCGTTTGGGTATATGGTGTTAAACACAGCTTTTAGACATTACAGGATGGGAATGCAATAAAAGACTGCAGAGAGCAAATACTGCTGAGCCCTGACAAACCTCATCAGTTGGCCAAGACACCAGAACCACCACCTTCCTCAAAGGCACTTCAGCTTTTCTTTCCTCTTTGTGAATTAGTTGACTTTCCCCAGATGGAAGAAAAGAATAAGTCTCTGTTTTAAACACTGGCTCACTGAACTCAGCCCTGAAAATTGAAATCTGTCTGCAACTGGGAGTTGTTGGCTTCTGCTNCCATAAATGTAACCAGAAAGGAGGTGGCGGCATCACTTGGCAAAGGAACATTTAGGTTAAGTTTCGTTTTGCAGGAAATGTTTTCCCTTAGCTGTTAAAAACAGATTGAGGTTTTTGACAGCACAATGTGTTGTCCAGCCCATGTGTGGGTGGCAGAGAACACTTTGTAGGGGCGTACCAGATGTTTTCCTCTGCCTCAGGGGAATGTTTTTGAACATACTCACCCTTCTGGTGAGATCTGCTGCTCTACAAACTGTAGAAACTTAGAGGGATCCCAAACATTCGTGCTGCCTGTGGACACTGAACTGGTGCTCTTGTACATCAGGAACTCAGTAGGAAGCCANTGATTTTGAATCCTACAATCCTGCATCTTTGTTTTGGGAAATATCAGGGCTATATTGCATATTGTTTATCTTAATTTTTCTTAAATACTAGTGGGGAGTATGTGCCAGTTGCAAAACTGGAAGAAGAGGCTCAATCAAGAGGCAGTGAGGCCAGAGACAGTGTTGGTGTAGAGGGTAGGACTTGATGGGTGGAATGGTTCAGCTCCCCATCCTCAAACTCCAGAAATATGCTGCCTGGGGAAGGGACACTGAGGAGCTGCAGCAAGCAACAAATAACTCCATCCATACCCCAGGAATACATAATAATGTGCGTTTGGGTATATGGTGTTAAACACAGCTTTTAGACATTACAGGATGGGAATGCAATAAAAGACTGCAGAGAGCAAATACTGCTGAGCCCTGACAAACCTCATCAGTTGGCCAAGACACCAGAACCACCACCTTCCTCAAAGGCACTTCAGCTTTTCTTTCCTCTTTGTGAATTAGTTGACTTTCCCCAGATGGAAGAAAAGAATAAGTCTCTGTTTTAAACACTGGCTCACTGAACTCAGCCCTGAAAATTGAAATCTGTCTGCAACTGGGAGTTGTTGGCTTCTGCTCTGTGGTTCTCCGGGGAAGAGCCACTCACGCTCACAGCTGGTTTCCCTGGGGTTTGGCTGAAAATCCTCTGCTGCTGCTGCCTTGTGCCTGTGTGTATCCCAGGGGTGGGAGGCAGTCGGTGTCCTGCTTTCTTGCTGGCATTTTCACATGGGAGGTTTGTAAGTTTTAGATCAACTAGAAACCAAGACAAGGTAGAATTTAGATTCGAGAGCAATTTTTTTTTGTTTTGGTTTGGTGTTTTTTGTTTTTTGTTGGTTTTTTTTTTGTGTGTGTTTTTTTTTTTTTTTTTGTTTTTTTTTTTTTTTTTTTTTTTTTTTTTTTTTTTTTTTTTTTTTTTTTTTTTTTTTTTTTTGGCAGGGGTGGTGGCCACTGATTTACTAATTTGTTTTTCCAACTCATGAGTTTCTTCCCCCCATAAATGTAACCAGAAAGGAGGTGGCGGCATCACTTGGCAAAGGAACATTTAGGTTAAGTTTCGTTTTGCAGGAAATGTTTTCCCTTAGCTGTTAAAAACAGATTGAGGTTTTTGACAGCACAATGTGTTGTCCAGCCCATGTGTGGGTGGCAGAGAACACTTTGTAGGGGCGTACCAGATGTTTTCCTCTGCCTCAGGGGAATGTTTTTGAACATACTCACCCTTCTGGTGAGATCTGCTGCTCTACAAACTGTAGAAACTTAGAGGGATCCCAAACATTCGTGCTGCCTGTGGACACTGAACTGGTGCTCTTGTACATCAGGAACTCAGTAGGAAGCCAGGGGATCTTTTATCTTGATTTGAAGCTTCGTGACCAGATGAGTCTCTGACTCATCATCTCCAGTGCATTGCTACTGCAAATTATTTGAATTTCCTCTGAGTCTGTAACCAAGGTAATGGCACTCGTGGTCACTGGTGGGGCTGCCTGTCCTGTTTCACTCATGGATTTTCTTGCCTCTGATGGTACTGTGGGAATGGTTGTCCCTGGCTGAATGACACGATCCCTGTTTTGCTTGGTGATTGAAAGTGTCTGCTTTGCTCTTGAAATCAGAGCTGAAACTTTTCTTCCACTGATGTTTGTTTCACCCATGCCTAGCTGCTGTTAGATGGGTATTGAGTGCAACTCTGTGAATATCTGTTTTCCTACACTGTGCTTTGGGGTCAGTACAGAAAAAATATGCCTGTGTTCTTAGAGAGAGCACAGCATTCCATAGGAGTGGTCTCAGCTGTCGTGGGGATTTGTGTCTGTTTTCTGATGGCTATCTGTTTTTGCTCTGAGGAGACGTGTGGACCAGAATGTCAACAAAAGGTAGGTACAGAGGGATTATGGGGATTGTGGAATCCAGCTGCCCATCCTGGAACAGAACAATACACTTAGGCCATCCCTGATGGATTAGTCCTAGCTTACTTAGCCTATTCTTTTAAAAATCTAAGGCAAAATAATATTCTACTAGCTTGTTCCATTGCCCTGTCCTTGCAGGTTTTTTTCTAATGTGTAGCCTAGATATTCCTTGTTGGCAATTAAGCTGATTAATTTTTGGTTTACTCTCAATTATAGTATGATTGATTGCTGTCCTTTTTGCAGCCTTACACAGCTTTGAAGACTAACTGTGTTCAGACCTCTCTTTCTGAGCATACATGCATTCTTTTTTTTGAGACTTTCCACAGAGGGACACCCACCCCTGCAGTAAAATATCCAAAATCTGAAATATTCCTCTACTAGGTTGTCTGGGAAGCTTTCTTACTCTGTGCAGTGGAAATGATTCATGGAAAAATGCTGGCTATAATCTGTCATGGCTATCTTTATTTCTAAGAAGTTTCTTTTTGAATCTCTTTATAAAGATGACTTTACCAGATAGGAGTAGACATGTGAGCAAAAAAAAAAAAAAAAAATCATCTTTAAGACAAAATATTATTGAAGTGCCTTTTTATACAGCAGCAATTTATGTTCTTATTTCTTCCTTTCAAAATATAGGATGAAAGGATTTAGGGAATTGTGGGCATTTTTTCTTCCCTCCTACCCCAAAACCCTGCTGCAAAAATTGTGCATCTTCCAGAATACCACAGGGCAATTTTGTAAATGTGGGGGCAACCAGAGCTGGAGTTGCTTTGTGGATTTGAATGACTTCAGACTATTTTCTTGCAGCTGAATATTTGACTGTGTGGGAGGGTTTTCTCCTAAAAGCAATGAAAAAACAGGGGGGAAGAAAACACTAAGTAAATTATAGTTCCAAATTTATTCAACTTATCACAGTTTCCATACCACGGATACAGATTATATCACTAATATTTCTCACGAAGAAAGGAGGTAGTGCCACAGACCTGCAATTAATATTTCACTTCAGCAAAATATTGTGATGTAGCTGTCCTGATTCTCAATATGTACAAAATCAGCATGTTCCAAGCATTATTTTGCACTCTGCTTCAGTTCCTTGGGAGAAGCATTGCAGTGGAAACTGGTATTTAGTTTATAAAAAGAGCAGTCAGTATCACTTGGAGAGATTTTTGTGCTGTGTGATGTGGTGCGGCGTGTCCTCTCTTCAGATTAGAGACAGCCAAAGTTAATTGCAGGTGTGATGCTGGGCTGCAGCCAGCTCAGTGGCTGCCTGGCCTGGCCTCTTGGTCAGTTCCCATGCTACACACTCCAAAGTTTGGGCTTCTGGTATGAAAAATACGGTGTGGGCATCTGCCTGCCTGGGCTGCCGCTGCTGCTCCCTGTGGAGAGAGCCTGGGCACTGGAGTGGAAGGATGTGGCAGTCCCTCGTGGGTGCCTGTGTCAGCAGGGTGGAAACACGGAGCAGCCATGCAAGGAAGAGCAAAGGCTCTGGGTCTGGCCATCACACAAGTGTGCAGGCTGGATCTACTTCTCCAGCTAAGACAGGTTTTAGAGTTTTGGGTGTAATAAAGTGAAGCCTAACCTAAGGGTGTGCATCTGTAAAAGGCAGGGGATTTTCTTTTTCCTTTTTCAACCATTTTTCTGCAAAATGTTTGAAGTGCTTTGTTGCAGACAGTAAGTACATTGATGACGAAGGCTGGTAGGCACTGCCTGGGCTCGACACAAGTGCCTACGAGAGCAACACAGTTGGTGTAATGACTTACACACAGAGAACGAGATATCTGCATCCGAGACAAAGTGCTTTGTATGCTAGGATTTCTGCTGCCCACAGATGGTGAGAGAAAGCTTCATAACAGCTGGGGTGCTCACAGTTTTGGATGAAGGCTTCTGTTATCTGTAAGGGCTGAACTCTGGGTAGTAAAACTAGAAAACCCGCATTATTTACCAAGGGGCACTTGGTGCTCTTACTTAGCTTTTCATTACCATCTCTCTCGAAATGTGAAATTCTACCTTATACATTGGAGTGTTTTTTTTTTTTTTTTTCTACGTCTACCTGTTTCCATCACCATCATATTACAGATGCCACCAGGTGCAGATGGTCATCAAACCACCATCACATCCCCGCCTGTGCAGCAGTGCACCTTCCTCTGTGTCAGGATCCCACAGGACATGTTTTGCATGCGTGCAGCTCATTTAGGGAAGTACTTGGAACTTGCAGACCTACTGGGAATTGTATTTTATTTTCTTTCCCATGGTAACCACCAGTTTTTGCTTGGCACAAATGGCTGTCTCTCATCAGAAGACACATTTTTAATGGAGAAATAACTGGTAAAAAAAGCAGAGCTGCCGTGTGTTTAGGGACAAGATGTGCCTTAACTAAATCATTACTTCTAGAAAAGTTGTTTAGTCAAGCTGGCACCCAGCTGCCTTCACCCTGGCCAGCAATAGTCTCCCACCAAACCACAAGACTCTGTCTGGAATTTGTTTTCTTAAGAAGTAATCCTTGCAAATCCTCATCTCAAATTGCAATTTGCTCCTTTTCTAGTTTCCCTGGTTTTGTTAAATCCAGGTATCCTTGATATCCCTTGCCTGTTATATCTTCCCTGTGCCTCAGCCAATTCCCTACACTCTAATCTTTAATCCTTAGGTTGTTTTTTTTTTTCCCTTTAGCCCGTGGTTTTGCATTAGTTAATCTGGATTTTGCACATGCCTGGTTTATCTTGCGACACAATTTTCATTTGGATCCAGAGTGAGCATATTGTTGCTTCTTCTGAATGTGCACAGATGCTCTGTAAGTTGTTCTCTGGCAGTGAGAGAGGGGACAGCTCTTGTTCACTGTGCTCCTAGCACCAAACATGCTCTGCGGTTGCCCACTGATGATCACCTTCTCCACCAGTGCAGAGCCACCTCTGCAGCTCTTCTTGCTGGCACAGAGAACATGCTGTTAGAAGTGCAGCAGTGACTATGGGGATTATAGACTGCCAGAATTTAGGACAGATCAGAAATTCTCCCAGCACTGAGTTGGGAAATTGGTTGGATTGAAGTTGGCACAGAAAAGCACCCAGCCTATGAGCAGGGGCTCTGCCCAGTGCAGCTGAGTAATCCTTAAGATGTTTCCTTCATTTGTGTGTTGATATATAATATTTTCGGCTAGTGTCCAGGCAGCCCACCAAATTCTGTTAACAGTGTGATCCTAAGGGGATTAGCTAATGACTTTCCATACTGATTGTGTAATGACTTTTTGGAAAGTGAGAACTCAGCAGAAAACAATCCTGGCAATTACAGTCTGCTCATGTCAATACTGCAAGTGCTGCAGAGCAGCTCCATGAATAAAATGGCTTAACTTCTCAAATTAAGTCTGTGTCTGTCTCACTAACCTCCCTACAGAGTCTCCTATTCTTGTCTGATAGAGGCATACCTTTTGTGCTCCAGACTCTTTGGGGGTGAGAGTGGTTATAATCTCCCTGAGCAGACACTTGTTCTGTCTGCTGCAAGAGCTTTTGGTGGCATGCCCTGGATCCTGTTGGCATTTCAGGTGCAGCCCAGCCTTGTGGTGGCTGGCAGCACATTCCCGTCCTCCCCAGGCTGCACAGATCTGTCCTCTCCTCTGCACCAGGGGAGATACTCAGTATGCTACTGAAAACGGCCTAAAAGCTTTTCTGACTTTGGAGGAAAAGAAGGGATTTTAGGCATCCAAATCTAGTACAGGCATCACTGGTGACACAAATGGTCTTTTGAGATGTATGGTTAAAGGGGAAGTCTCTAAGCAGATCCTCGAATGAAGGTCTGAAAACAAGGGGAGAAATAGTTCAGTGTGTAAACATTCACAGTTCAGAACAGGTCAAAAAGAGGGCAAGTTTCCAACCAGGATTCTGATAGCTCTTCCAGAAAGGTGGAGCATAACCTCACAATGACCCTTAGGGTATGCAAAGGAGAATAATTATGCTACAACAACTCAAAAGAGGAACAAAATATACCCAGGAAGGATCTCAACCATACCAACAGTTAAGGCTTTGTTCCCTCTTGGAGGCAAGAAAAGGTGTGCAGCACAATCTTCCTGGTACTTGCAGTAATTTTTACTTTTTCTAAGCACTCGTTTTTCCAACCACACAACAGTTTCAAGATGTGTTAGCAGCTGCATCTGCAACTGCATCCTTTAGCCATTGTTATGCATAATTACTCAGTGTTTTATCAATTCTGTTGTGCTCCCAGTAGTCTGGTTTGAGAGCCAAAGCACATCACTGAGATGTCTGCTTGTGTCCCATCAGAGGCACTGAAACTTGGCTGACTAACTGCTTTGTGCTGTTTGTTTTACCCTCGCTGCTTATGTAAAAATCAAATAAACCCCTCCAGCCTGTAAATGGGATGGCAAAGTTCATAACAACAGTGGCCTGCATGCCACAGTTTGCCTTCTGATGTATGGAGTTTATAACATACATCTTTAGCAAATAGGAAGAGGAAAAACTGCAGATAAGCAGTTTATTGGAACTAAATGTGGCTGCTCCACCCTCTTTCCAGCTACTGTTAGACACAGTTTTAAGCAGTGTTGGCAGGCTTAGTCGTAAAGAGCAGCTTAATACTGGAAGTGTTGGGTACACCCTGATGGTGAGCATAGCGAACTCTTACACTTGTTTTTACTGTTACATATTGCTTTGGAGATTTTTTTGGGCTATATGCAAGTGCGTTCTTCAAGTGGGAGTAAGCTCACCTCTCCAATAGCTGCTTGCATCCTCCTTCCCCACTGTCACTGACCTGCTCTCCTGAGGAGGATAATGCCTATCCCACATTTCAAGGGAAATTTGTTCAGTGAAATGCAGTTACATTTCTTCTTTGTTTTGGCAACTGTACTTTACCCACTCATCTTCACTTGTAGTAGAAAAGTCAGTAGTTTTTTATGAAAACTATTTTTTCCTCCTCCTCCTCAACAAAAAAATTTAAAAAATACAGCGACAAATCTTTTTCTGGAGACCAAGTATGATATGTTTCGAGTATGCAAACCTAGGAGATTATAGTGCAGACTGATTTGCAGCCTCTGAGTGTAGTGGCCGTTGCCAGCTGTTGGCCACAATGAAGTGCTCTTGTGTCCCCTCATTGTCACTGTCATCTCCAGTGATGCTGTGAATGGTGCCAAGTGCATCCCTCACACCCTGCCTCAGAGTGGGGGGACCCTGGCCTGTCCCCAGAAACAAGTCCCCACCACTGCCACTCATGAGCAGAGATGCCTCCCAGGCTGTCCCTTTCCCTTGTCACTCGGCTGCTTTTGTCCTTCGCTGGTTGGGGCAGTGCCTCTGCTGCCTCTTGGCTTCCAGTGTTGTGTGTATTTCTCCAGCTGCTGCAGTTGTGTGCCTCTCGGCCTCTGACATTTTTTCACAGGCTGAGTCATCACCACTGCTCCTGAACACTCCTGCCCCTTCATCATCTTGAATCTCGGTCTAAATCTTACTGCTTGGGCCAGTTTCTGGTATTTTCTTTCATTGTCCTGATTTTGCAGATTATAAATTTAAATGAAAAGGGCTCTGATTTTTCACTCTCTGCTGCTCCCGGGCCCTTGTTGCATAGTAAGCGACCAGCTGACAAACACTGCGTGTAACATCATGCATATTCCTGCTGACATTGTTGACAGCAGAGCTCATGCATAAAAAAATTCATGCCATAAAGCATAGGTAGCTCTGCAGACTTCTGCTCTATTTAATGCTCAAGTCAGAATATTGGTCAAAGCTTCTCTAAGAACGAGAGATGACATTTCCCCATCTGCTCATGTGAGGGGAGGAGTTTGTTCTTTGAAAAGCAGAATAATTGTTAGAAGACAAATGAGCAGGCCAAACTGCAATATGCTCCAGGAGTAATTGCTCCTGAGTTGCAAATGTGTTCAGTGA
>VYXC01000304.1:81204-126878 GCA_013397175.1 Platysteira castanea
AAGGTTTTTTGAGGGAAATCATGGCTGGAGAAATGCGTTAGGGATTTGTGGGGACAGAAACTGGGGATAATAGGATGAAGGGTAGAAGAAAAAGTTTGGATTGAGGTAGGGAAGGTACTGGTATGGATATTGTTTGGAATAGCCACGAATTTTTGCAAATCTACTACCCCTAACTGGAATTCCACCTAGACCCAAGACCTTTGTAGCTTGTATCTCCTTCCTCCCCATCACAAGATCAAATTCCATGACTTCCCCCTCCCCCACACTTGGAAAGTATTTGCTAGAATCATATTTTGCAATTGCAGTTCGATGGACAAACACATCCTGTCCATTGTCATTTCATGTTATGAAACCATAATTTTGTTTAAAATTAAACCACTTTACGGTTCCCAAAATGTTAGCTGCAATGATTCTCTTGTCTCTGTGTTGTGGGTGCTGGTTTTGAGGTGCTGTCGTCTCCATTCTGATCCGTGCCAGGTTTTTGTTTTTACTTTCGCCTTTTGCTGCCGCTCTTGCCACCTTTTGCAATGCTACCGTGTCCATGCTGGGGCTGCCGGCACCTGCGTTCTTTCACTGGAGGGTTCCGCTCCACTGGGGCACAAGCGCGGCTGCTGTCGGGCGTTGCGCGGGCTGGGCCAGGCCGTGCTGCTCTTTGTGCATGCTGCCACCGCTGCTCGCCTCCGTGCCCGCGCTGCTCGCTCCTGCCGCTGTTTCGTGCACTGCCCTGCCCGCTTCGTCACTGCTCCGTGCTGGCCGCGGCGTGCCAGCTCCGCTCGCCGCCCTCTCACCCACCTGGCCGTTCGGTGCTGCGCCACCGCTTTTAGCCCTTGCCATACTCGCATCGCTGCCACGGCAGCTGTCTCCCACCTCACTATAGCAACCACTGGTCCGGCTTTTACGACGCTTGCAGCGCTGCACCGAGCGGGCACCGGCGGGGCACGGGCCACCCACATCCGCCGCAGCTGCTGCCGAGACCGCTGCTTGCGGGAACAGCTTCGCCGCCTTTCTCGGTGCACTCGGGGCCTTGGGTCGCAGCTGCGNAGAAAGATTCAAGGAACTTTTACTCACTGAGTTTCTCCTGAGTTCTTCGCTGCTCCTCAAAGCTGCCTTCAGAGGTCTAGGGATCGTCAAAATGTCCGCATTCTCACACCATTTGTTGAAGTCAGGAAAGCCTGCAACCCTCCCTGAAGACAGCTTTGTCCGTAGGAAGAATCAGGAACAGTATTTTTGGTAGATATTCATGGATGTTTTATTTCTCTGACCGCATGGCAGCCAGGTGAGACGCAGACCGGCCACATGGCAGCCAGGCCAGGCACTAACTGACCACTAAAGACCCAGGAATCATGGGACAACCACAGTTTTCGGGGCGGGGAAAACACCTATAACCAATAACAAACAGGATAACATTAGGGTGTCTGGAAACCCGGTGTAACTATGCCTCAAATCCCAGGGCCCATCTCCCAGGCGGGCACCTCCACACATATATACACTTAAACACGGTGTCAAAAAACCTGATGGAAAATAGCAACAGGTTTTTATTTTGTTTTTTCCAGGAATCTGTGTCCAGCAAGACTGTTTACAGCAAAAGTAGTCCTTGGGGAAGGCTTGTAACACAGAAAATGAAGGCAAGAGCTGCCATGTGCTAGGCCTCGTGCCACATCCTCGTGCCCTGTTTCTTTTATAGAAACTCATCTCATGCTTGAAATGAATGTCTGTAAAACTTGTGTTCTTAGCACAAGAAAGTCACATGCACATGTGGAATAAAGGTTGTCTCTCTTTGCAAAGGGGAAAATTAAGGAGAAGCTGCAATTGAGTTTGCTGGAAGGTTTGGACAAATGCTACAGTGCAATGTAATGCAGTAGTTTTTTAAAAAACTTTTGGATTAAAAGCTTCTAATGTACTTTTAAATGTATTTTGAAGGTCAAGCATTATATGCTGCAAATGGACCTTTTGAGGTTTTATGAGTATGTGTTCCCACTGTGTTCATGTGCCTTCCTTCTGCAGAGCCTTCCAGTTGTTGCTTTACCTTTGCATTACAACCTTTACAAGTTGTTTTTTTGGAGCCAGCTAGTTTCATCTACATGGAAAATGCGGAGTTGGCTTTGGATTTTCTTTTTCCCCTTAAGATGCACAACTTGTGTGCTCAGGAAAAAGCAGTTTGCGTGCTCAGGAAAAAACAGTTTGCATTAACTGAATGGGTCAATAGTCCAAACAAAAATTTTGCAGAGAAGGAACTTGCTGGTATTTGTTTCACAGCATCAGGGCACAAAGTATTATCAGAGATGTTGGATAACCAACTTCCAAAATGCAGACAGCTTGTACCTGACTGTTTTTTCTCCTATTGCATAGGCTGCAGAATCAAAAATAATATAAGGTGACCATTAGGAGGAAGCTGGGAAGCTGTCATTGACTATTTGACCAAGCCCTCAGTTAGAGCATTTTTTCAGAAAAACAGTGTTTTCCTTCAAGTCCTTAGAACAATTCTGTTTGAACTTAAAAAGGCAGATATTGTGTAGAACTTATCTCCCATGTTTGTTAAAAACATTTTTTCTAGTTTTATAGAAAAGTAGGTCACACTAGGGTGCACTGTTTCTTTTTGTGTCTTACAGACAGAAATGTAATCACAGAAGGATATTCTAATGAAGCAATTAACAGGGAGATTTGGAAAAATATTAGAGGAATGTCGGTTTTCCAGGAAGTCAGGCAGTTTGGAAAGGACCAGACTTCTAAGAGACTCATTTACTTGTAAGAATATCTGAAATGCTTGAATTGTCAACATGAAAAAACAAAGTAACTCAAAAAGTGATTTACAAAAACATGTAAGGAAATTCAGTGGGTTTGGAGGTCTGACAAAATTTAGGAAGGAGTGGAAGAAGTATTTAGTGACAAAAAAGGGCAAGACAATGGAATATAGAGATCATTGGTTTTGGTGATGTTTGTGCCCTCTGGGTGCCATTGGGCCTGATGCTGCTCATGCTGGGGTGAAGGGTGAAGTTTCCACCCATGTGAAGGCTCTGTGAGTTCCTGGAGCTTTGCATGCCTGGATCTTGGGATGACACCTGTGCAAGGAGATCTGTTGTTCTCTGTGCAGCACCCACGTCCTGGTTTTGTGGGTGAAACAGCCGCTTTAAATATCAGTACTAAGGTTTGTGACACTGTGGCACAGTAACACACTTCTGTTTGGGTTTGTGTTGTATTATGCCTCTGGTGTTTTCCTGAGAGAAATGTGCCTGGTGAGAACTAAAGCAAGCTAAAACTGCTAAAGCTTGCTTATGTGGTAATGTTATCTCTTTCATGGGCTATTGCTCTCCCACAATATAATTTAGTTGAGTATAAGTAGCTTCAAAGAAATCCTGCTGGTGTTGCTGCTTTGTTACTCTACAACATTTGGGTTAAAATAGAAGGAAAAAAAGGGTGGCTTAGCTTTGATGTCTGATACTGTTAGGAGTGAGTTGCTCTTTCCTGCTTCAGAGAGCTTCTCACAGCTGTTGAGAGAAGTACTTAGCCCCAAAATGCAAGACTTGTATCCCCCAGGGCTGGTGGAGAAGAGGTTGTGAATAATTTGACTTGAAGTCAAGGTGGTGCTCGGTGGAGCAGGAAATTAGGAGTGCTATTTTTAAATGCTGAAGAACTTATTAAAAAGCAGTAATAGTTTTCATTAGACAAAGAGCTTTGAGTTTGGGAGGCTCATGATTTGAGGTAGCATCATTCATCAAGTAAGTGTTTTTTAAAGAGTGCCAAGTAAATCTGTCTTTCTGGAAGGGTTGGTGACTATCAGGAGAATAAAGTAAGGGACGCGAAGCTTTTTGACATAGATCTTGGCATGCCAAGTATGTCTCTCTAAACTGGCAGCTGGTGTTGCCACACATTAGCATTTAGAATAAAATAAAAATGACAAATTTGTCTAATGTGAGAATAAAACTAACGCAGAAATTCTGCTCAGTCTGTATCTTTTGGTCCTCTTTCTCCTTTGCTCCGTGCCTGTGATTTTCCAAGAATTTTAAAGATGAGAGAGACACAAGCTCTCATGACCCCTCCCCTTCTAACACCAGATGGAAAATGGCCCATGGACATAGGCTTGCAGCAAAGGAGGTATAATCCAGACATTAGAGAAGAAAATCCTGACCGTAAAGGTTGGGGTCACTTAGCCAGAGAGGCTGGGTAATCCACACCAGTGGAGATCGTTGTGCAGGAGTCTGCAGGGATGTGCCGTATGTGTCCAACACTATTTCAAGCAGGGAGGTTGAGCAGAAGCCCATTGAGGTACTTTCCAAACTAGGTTAGTGTGCTTTCTGTGACAGAAAAAGGGCAGTCAGCCTTTGAGGATGGTTATACTAGGTTAAAATCAAGAAAGCAGAAGTCTTACCTTCCTTTGTCCTTGCCCAAGACAGAAAAGCGTGTTAATGCAAAGAATATTTGACATTAAAAAATTATGTACAACCAGAGCAGAATAAGGTCCAGATCCCCATGGCTGCAAAAAGTCGCTTTAATTTTTTTCCAGACCTTTGGGTTTCTCAGCAGCAAGTTCTCTGCCTAAGGGCACTTCAGAGAATGGGTAGTCTAAAGCTGGCAGGTCTTGAGATTAATTTTAAATTTTTCTGCTGAATGTAAGTCCAAGAAGATATGTAGTAATCGTGATAACACATTTACAGCTGCACTGGAACACCCTGACCCTAAGCAGGTCATAAGCTTCAAAAAAGTAACTGTTTTCTGTGATGTTAAAATAGCGTTTATTCTTTGGCTTTGTAAGACTTTCTAGTTCGCTAGAGTGTGAACAAAAGCTCTCTATTTGGTGCTTCAGGAAGATTTTTCTATTTATTAGTGCCCAAGATATCTCTTATCTCCAAGACAGAGAAGACTTTTGGGGTCTCATACTCTTCAGCACCTGGTTGTACATGTTTACACAGAATGGTAAATGAGAGATTTCCTTGCACTGTTGAGTCACTCTCGTTCAACAAGTGGTATATATGTAAGTAAAACTAAAGCTTTTTTTAAACTCATTATTCAATGGAAAGCTGATTAGTGAGACCTTGAAACCCAGTATCCCCAAGAGACATTTCACAGCACAGCGTGAAACCTAGTTCATAGCAGGCAATAAAAATTAGAGGTGACTTGAGAGCGAGCCATTATATTGCGTTTGGAGGGAAATTCAAGCTCAGGCACACAGTGGAGTTTGCACTGGGTAACAGTTCACACAGGTCAGCAGAGCCGTGGTAACTGGGGGTCAGTGATTGCCTCTGACAATCAACGAGAGGTCAAAACCAGGCTACTGTGGGACTCCCGCCCTGCTCACTGCTGGGGCATGGTCCTGCACCTTCCCTTTCACAAGCACCAATGCTTCTGTGGCCGGGTCTCCAGCCTGGCTGATTCCCTGGGGCAGTGGAAGGGGTCGGGCCCCAGACCAGCTACTCTCTGATCCTTGGGATGAGAGGGCATATGAGGACATCATGCATTCCCAAACACGCAGCAAGGAGCTTGCTCAGCCATGATGAGCGGCTTGGGCTCTGAACTTTTTTTCTAGCTGGATTGTCAGATTTTGAATTTCTACATTCTCACCACTCTCATGACAATAAATGTTTTGTGTAGCTTCCAAGAAACAAAATATTGCTTCTTGGTGCCAGATGAGGTTTGCTTCTACTCTAGTGACTCGCAAAGTAAGTCTGAAGTTTGCTGAGGCTGCTTATGGTTTTTAGAAACCATTGCTTTTAGCATGAGAAGTTTGGTTTCTAAATGCCCTTTAAGGGGGTTGAAAATCCTGCCTTCAGCCTCCCAAACCACTGCTGTGGTTCAGACTGGTGAGGCTCTTCAGTCGTGGAAAGTGGAGCAGGATAGGTTTTGATTGCAGCATCCCAAAGTAATGATTGTAGGATGAGAGGGTGGAAGAGGGCAGAGGAGGGAGAAGATGTCTGGAAAGACAGTGTCTGGTTTGTGTGTGTGTGTGACAGCGAGAGAGAGAGACTGGGGCTTCTTTGCTGGAGGAAGAAAGCAGAACCCCTCTCTGAGGGCATGGTCCTGCTCTTGATTCACTGCATGCCAGTTGAAAAGGGCGGGCTGGGTGGATTGCTGTCTGCTCTCTTAGAGAAATCTATGCTCTCCAAAGCCTTTACTGCCTTAAATGTAAAGGTTAGCATCACAGCTCATGCTCCTGAGGTGTCTGAAGCAGAGGCAGACTGGTGACCGCTCGCTTGATCTTCATTAAGGTGCATTTCAGTGGTTTTGCCTCAGTGTACTGGAGCTGCTTGGGGTTGAGACCAAGTTGTAGTCCCTTGTTTGTTGTCCTGCACTCCCAAGTTGAGGTCTGAGGGAAGGAGTTTCCTGCTCCTGCAAGTCCTTGCTGCCCCGAGGGGCTGGTTAAGGCCCATGGGGTGAGTTGGTGCCCTAATGAGCTGTGGCCACATGGATAATGAGACAGAAGCTAAATCTCACACACCTTTGTCCATCTTAAAATTATGAACTGCAACATAATTTATCTGAGCAACCTCATTTTCAGTATTTTCTTCCTTCTTCTTCTCCAAGTGTTGTACTTCTGCTTTGGAAACTGCTCTGCTTTATATTTATCCCTCTCATATGACAGTTCAGAAAGCTTGCATGCATCCTCTTTTTTTTTTTTTCCCTAAGTACAATTAATTTCCAACTAAAGATTAGCAGTTTCAAAATGAAAATGTAAAAATACGTGTTCCAATGTGGAAAGAGAAGCTGTGAGCAACCTGCCTATCCTCAGGAGAACTGCAAGGCTGGAAACCCCAGGGATGAGTAGCTGAGATGGGTTAAACAAGGGCTTAATATTTTTCTTTGAAAAATACTATTACCTGATGTATCAAGCCTATTCAAAATAAAGTAATCCAAAATACGTTGTGGCAGATTATGGTTTTAAGAAATCCCATTTAATTCTGCTTCTTTCCTTAATGGATTCCTGTTATGGTTTGCACTTTTAGGCTGTCTGTAGAAGCAGGGCAGCATTTCCATCTGTGTGTTTTGTCTGTGGGGAATAGAGAGTCCATAAATTAGCCATTCCTAGTGGAAAAGCCTGCAGTGGCAATTCCTGTGAGACATTGTTCCTCTCAAGGGGCAACATCTCCTTTACAGGCCTGGCGCCTGCATGTTGGGCTTTTTACATCGGGGTGAGGACTGGCAGGATGAGGATGTGTGGTCATCAGCCTCATCTGCAAGAACAATATCAGACACCCAAACTCCTCAGATTTTTAAGGCTGAAAGTAGGGAAAAAGGCAAAAAAAGGAAAATATTTGGAGATTTCTTAGTATAGTTTTCTGGAATTTTCAGAGCTCTACAGGGGTTTAAATATGATATTCCAGTGAATATGTCTCTTAAAAATACTGGGGTTTCCCAGTGGATGAGAATTCCAATTTTTTACTAACTCTATTGTATTTTTAAGGTTTTCTATCTTGAGGCTGGGCATCTGGCTTCAGTTTTCCTTTTATGAAAAAATCACTGGGACATTTAAATAATTCAAGGGAGAAATTATATGCGCTCAGCAAACAGATGTCAAAAAAAAAAATGAAAGAAGCTTAAAATCTAGTCCTCCAAAGTCACTTCCATATATTTCCTTTTTAAAGAATGCATTTTTAATCAGCTTTTAGAAACAAAGTGCCATGCTGACATATACGTACTTACCCAGTGTTTCATCATGGGACAGAACAAAGAAAGTGAAACCACAGTTACAAACTATTGTACTATAATATGTTAAATAAATGCTATGATACCAAATTGGTTCACTTGACAAAGCCTAGAGTTACAAGGCTGTTGTGCTGTTGTTTTCCAGATGATATGAAGATAATTGAATGAATTTCTATGCTTTGTAACAACAGGAGTTCATACAAGGGCTCTAGTGGCTCTGGTAAAATAAAAAAGAGAATTAAAGAAGAATACCCTTTTCCAGGAAATAAGATCACTTTTCTAATTGTAATTTGTAATTATAATTTTTGATTTGTCTTTCATAGTCTCATTCATCACACTTTCCTTTGAAATCATTTCAGGGGCGAAGTTTGGATTGTGGTGTGTCTCTCCCTCTCTCCATGCAGCACAGCTGTATGGATGCAGCACAGCTCCTGCCCTGAGTATCATCTAAATTGTCAGTCAAAACATGAAGAAATGCAGTAATCTGAAGGGAGTCTTTCATGTTTTAGTGGAATTATTGGAAGAAAAGTGGGTGAAGACAGACAGAAAGGACCTTGCCCTCCTGAGGTTGGCGTTGGAGGGGTCAGCCCAGCTCATTTTGAGGCTGCTGATAAAGCTGCTGTTGCCACATGGTTTCTCGGTGCTGCCACGTCATTAGTTTTGAGTTTGAGGTGTTTCAGTCCTGGTTTAGCACCTGGGTGGAGCTCTGAGACAGTCTGATCTCCGGGGGCTGCAGGTTTGCCTGGGGTGCCCAGGAAAGCAGGGACAGTGCAGGCTCTCCATAGTGCTCCTGCCTCTCCCCTTGGGGAAATGCCTCCACACATCCAATTTCCACTGGGCTTTGAGCCAGCTAAGGAAGATCTTTGAAGATGACTGAATAATCCAGCGAGGGACAGAGACTGATACACCTTCCACTGGCATCTCTTAGGGCAGATCAGGTTCAGTGGAGCAAATCTTCTGCTACCCACTGCCATCAGTGTGAAGGTGATTTCTGGGTTTGCCAGCTCTCCTTTTTCATTTTGGTGGGGGGGGATTGCTCAGGTTTTATGGGGTCTTTTTAAAGTTGTGTGTGACGCCCTGCTCCTCCTCTCTTTATCCACCCTACCCAAACTGGACCACACTAGCAGCTATTGCAAAAGAGATGGTGTTTAATCGGGTCCATGCTTGCTTGTTGCCAGAACAGGAGAATGTGGGACTAGCAAAGCACGGAAGGTTGTACCTGCTTTCTCTGGCACTGGGTGGAAAGAATAACACTTTGTCATGCTCTGGCTTTCCTGGCTGCTGGGTTGTCAGTGCTTGCTGGCAACTCCTCATGAGCTTTCCTGGTTGAGAAGAGTGGTTCTTTCTGCAATTTCAGAGTATTTACTTTTCTCTGTTGTTTTTCTTGTTGGCTCTGAGTCTTCCCTGGCTGCAGGTTGCTCATAGTAAAACATTAGTCATCAGTAAAACTGATTTTTTTTCTTAGATACATAGAGCAGTGATAGAGCTATCAAACACCTCTCCTTGGCAGCATCTTATTATGTTGCTTGGGATGCTGTGATGACTTTGAAGCAGAAAGTGTTTAAGAAAAGTATTTTCAAATACTAAGAGTTGGGTTGAATTTTCTAATGCTGAAATATATGCTGGATATTGAATATACATAGTATGGTCTTTGGGAATATTCTGGTGACAGCATATACATATTTCAGCTCCTGATCCCAAGCATGTTTCTAAGCACATGATAAAACAGATATGTTGTATGTCTGTTGGTATAAGCAATATTACATAGTTCCTTAAGTGTTTGAAGGATTAATACTTTAGGTTTCATAACTGGATTTTTGCCTATGCTGCACATGCTTTTTTCTTAAAAAAATATCCCCAAATGTGTGTTTAATTTATAATATTTGATTCCAATATTGTAGTAGCACTATATTTAGTTTTAAAAAGTCTGTTTGGTTTAAATAAGGCTAACTTTGAAGCTTGAACGTAATGGTAGATTTGGGTGGAAAGCAAGTGTGTGTGGTGGTTCTGTTTTGTGTCTTTTTCTTTTAGTGGTTATATCCTGTTACAGACAATGATTATGATGAGAGCTTATGTGCGGGAGTCAGCTTGTTGCATGTTCTTAATCTTTGGCATGTCTCTGAAAGCCTGCCTGGCTTCTTTTAGATGTGATCTGCAGCTACACACATCAGAACAACATAACACATGAAAGTGCATATGATGTTTCTTTAAGTCCAGTGTGTGGTTAATACACCAACACTGCTTGGGATAGTAAAGATTATTGTGTGTGTTTGCTCTGAATGGACTCCCTCTTTTGTTCCTTCAGCCCAGTAAGAACATTGACTCAGAAACTTGAATATTTAAAATGCCTGAAGGCAAGACTTTACTTTCCAGGCTTTGCTCCTTGTCTTTGCAGAGATGATGACTGCATAAAAGCACATGATTAGGCAAAGCACTGAATTGTTATTTATAGACCATAACATTTATTTATGTATTTTTAATAGGGACTCAATTCAGCACTGAAGTCTTCTAAAACACTGAAGAGATACACAAGAACTACCACGACAGGAAATTCTGTGCTTGAAACCTTTGCCCCAGACCCTGTGCAGATTTAGTGAGATTGTATGTGGTGTCAATGTGTAGAAAATGAGTCTCCTGACCAATACATGGTGGTTACAGGGTTCCTGAAAAGTGAAGTTGATGAAGACTGTGTCTATCTGGGTTGCAGTATCTGGACTCTGATGAACCTTGTGTGGAGACTTCCAGGAAGGCAAGCATCTTCTGAAGTTATCCTGAGAGCACAGGCTCTGCAGGCTGGGGATAGGTCCTACAGTTACGGCAACAAATACGTCACAATTGCCAAAGCCACATAAATCCTCCCCTTACATTCTAAGAGGCTGACTATCCCCAGTCTCCCCTCTGTCTTCTTGACAGATAATTTTCAGTCAGGCAAAAAACTCTGTTTGAGAGGAACAGACCAAAGACTGTAGTGATTACCCTGTCTAGTTATTTCTGGAACCAGAGTACCATCCTGGGCTTGCTTGTGTGGATCTTCAGAAACAGCCGTAGAATTCAGCTGCCTCCAAAATCACAATCACACAGTGCCTGAGAAAGGTCAGAAAAGGCTTGGGAGGCTTCCAGATCCAGGTTCCATGAGGTCTGCCTTCAGAAAGGCATTGCTGCTGTGATCAGTACTGGGGCAAGTCCTGTGTGATATCTTTATCCATGATCTGGACAAGAGGATCAAGTGCACCCTCAGTCAGTTTGCAGATAGCACCAAGTTGGGTGGGAGTGCTGATCTGCTGGAGGTCAGGAAGGCTCTGCAGAGGGATCTGAACAGGTTGGATCCATGGGCTGAGGCCAATGGTGTGAGGTTCAACCTGGCCAAGTGCTGGGTCCTGCCCTTGAGTCACAACAAGCCCAGGCAGTGCTACAGGCTGGGACAGAGTGGCTGGAAAGCTGCTTGGTTGGAAAGGACCTGGAGGTGCTGGTCAGCAGTGGATGAACCTGAACTGCAGTGTGCCCAGGTGGACAAGAAGGCCAAGGACATCCTGAATGTATCAGCAATGGTGTGGCCAGCAGAACCAGGGCAGTGACTGTCCCCCTGTATTCAGCACTGGTGGGGCCACACCTTAAATCCTTTTCAGTTTTGAGCCCTTCTGCAGGAGAGACACTGAGGTGCTGGAGTGAGTCCAGAGAAGGGGAACAGAGCTGGGGAAGGGTCTGGAGCACAAGTCCTGTGAGGAGCAGCTGAGGGAACTGGGGATGTTTATCCTGGAGAAAAGGAGGCTCAGGGGCATCTTATCTCTCTTTACAACTCCCTGACAGGAGACTGTAGCCAAGTGGGAGTCAGTCTCTTCTCCCAGGGAACAAGTGACAGGATGAGAGGAAATGGCCTCAAGCTGCACCAGAGGAAGTTCAGGTTGGTCATCAAGAAGAATTTTTTCACTGAAAAGGTGGTGAAGCATTGGAATGGGCTGCCCACAGAGTCACCATTCCTGCAAGTGTTCAAGAAATAACAACCTGGCACATAGTGCTATAGTTTAGTTGACAGGGTGGTGTTCGGTCAAAGGTTGGACTCCACAACCTTGGAGTTCTTTTCCAACCTAAATGATTCCATGATTCTATGAAAGAAATGGAGGCTGTGGTCAGCATCAGCAGCATCTGTTCTCAGAGGTGACAGCTCATTGCTTCCAGCGAGTTTCTTACCAGCAGAGTTAACCTTCAATTTGGGAAAGAAAAATTCAGTCTGGCATGCATGCTTTGGGAGGCTGCTGTAGTTCAGCTGGAGGTTAAGAGGACAGAGGCAGCAATGACAGGGTTATGGCTCAGTGGTCTGTGTCCTTCAGAGGTCACAGATGAACCCTTTTTGCCTCAAAAACCTCTGCATTGACTTGAGACCAGGATTGGGAACGAAATTAAAACTACAGAGTGCAGAGACTGACCCTCCATCTGTGGAAATCCTGCTGTTGGCTGCGGTTGAAGTCATGTCCTGGTTTTGGAGATGCATTCCCTAAGGAAGTGATGAACAGTCAGCTTCATGTGTGCTCTTGCCTGTCAGGGCTGTATGGAGGAAAGCTGAGCTCTGCTGATGTGTCAAAGTGCTTCACATACCTGGACCAACCCTTCATGGAGAAGGAGTGAAGTTTAACTATGCAGTGTTGAAGGGAAATGCAGTTACTGCCTCCAGGTAGATATTGGTGGTAGAGATAGAAACTGTTACCTGAAAATCCCCTGGTTTTTCAGGTCCCAGCTCACTGGGAGGTGAAAGTGAACACTGGTGTTGATGAGTAAGTGAGCAGAATTGCAGGATCTGCCAAAGCCAAGATGGGAAGGATCTTCTCTGAAAGTCCCTTCCTAAGCTCTACTTGGCACACTTGCTTGGGAGCACTCACAGTAGGCTGTTAATTATTTCCAGTGCTCAGGTCAGATTAGAGATGATTAATAGATTCTGGGAATAGTGATGTGGAAATATGTCTTGTTAGATCTGGTAATAATAATAATAATTTTGTTTGTCTTAATTCAGACTTATGAGAAAATAGAAAACTACTTATTTATTTATTTATTTATTTATTTATTTATTTATTTAAAATTTTGGCCTTTCCACTAACGTGGTGAAATCCCATCAGTTCACCTTCCAAGTGTATTCAGTTTGCAGTATTGTAAGCTGTTTGTTTTCTTGGTGCTTATCAATATTTAATTTAAACAGTTTGTTGAGGATATTTGTTTGTTTAATATAGAATCACAGTATTGGAACATGAGATGTTTGTGGTTTATTTGTAATACTAGATGAGTGACTCCTGCAGACAATGCAGTCCAAATTTAACATGTTATTTACATTTTCTTGTTTTGTGAATAATTATTGCGAAGTTGTTTCCCACAGGAAGATCTTGAGAAGAGTGGAAGCATTTAAAAATAATTACAGATCTACAAAGCCTATTTTTGTCCCTAGTTTAACATAAGTGTTTTCAGAAAGAACTGGAGTGTATAGTAAATTTCTATGGGAGTGTTCAAAACATTACATGGAAGCCCAGTCCCTCAGGAAGCCTTGCAATTGAAAAATTTGGGGTTTTGGCTGTCAAGGTACAGGTAAATAGGTGCTTGTTTCAGTCATATAGGAGTACGTGACATTAGTGAGGGCCTTTAAGAGTGGGGTCACTTATTTAGGTGCCTAAATGTAAATTTGAAGTCTAATTCTTGTTACTCTGAAAATGTGTGTGTGTGATAGAGCTGTGCTATTTTCAAACTTGGAAGAGGCAATGTTTCTTGGAATCTGCATACTTAAAATTAGATTTCCTCTGTGGTTACACAACTGTAGAGTAAATCCAGAAAAGCATCGCTGACTTTAATTATGTTACTCCAGATTTTTACTTCTGTAAATTTTGTCAGAAACAAATTCTGAGTACTCTGAAAATTCATAATGGTGCTACCCAGCATCAGCTCTGAACTGTTCAGGAACTGGAAGAGATCCAAAGGGTGATTAGGCATGTTGGTGTACAGAGGAGGCTGAATAATTGCAGAACTGGATGGGTACCGTTCTTCAAGAAACGCTTTAAATATAGTTCTTTCATCGTTGAACAAGCTTGCAATAACTTGATTCCTTAAGCAAGCTTTTTTTGTTCTGTTATCAAATTGAATAGTCTTTAAGGATTTATAGGTAGATAAGTAGTTTTAATGATCTGACAGGTAAAGAAGTTTGCTTTGATATAGTCTGGGACCCTAGGTCATGTGAGAATTAGGTGATTTTAAGTCTTGTCTGAAGTAAGTTGTTTCATTCTAGCTTAAATGAATGCAAAAAGGCAAGCCTATCTTCCTTCAGTACTCAAAAGTACACTGAGCATAAGAGAATATTGGAAAGATTTAGAAAGTCACTTAGAAATTGCAAAGCCTCTTCGTTTTCCCACCTGACCTGGACTTGGAGGAGAGGCTGGCTGTTGGAGACAGTTTGTGTATAAAGAGGACGAGGACAAAAGAGAATAATTTGATCGAACTGAAGGGCTTCTGTATCAGTATCAGAAAGAGTTTTAGATTTGATCCTCTCATTAATAATGGATGGCCAGATGGATGCTTCCTCCTCTGCTATCTCTTTTTAATTCATCTGAATGATGGTGGAAAATGCAGCCCAGTGGTTTGAGCTCGGCTGTCTCTGCAGTTTAAAAGCTCACTGTGTCTGTCTCCAAATCTCCTCTTGCATCACAGCAGTTTTGGTATGTTGAAAAGTGCACTTGGGAGGTTTCCTCACCAAACGAAGCAGGTCAAACAACCTAGTTGTTTAATACACAAAAGCCTAAAACTGTGAAGCTGCATCATCGCAGCCCTGGCTCAGCATTTTATTGCCATCTGCAACACAACTGGCTTTGGCTTTCCCTGCTTTCCGAGCAGGACTGCCTGTATGATTGCTCACTGTCCCAAAAGACATCGTTATTTGCTGTCCCCAGAGGACACCAGCCTCTTGAACATAGGCAAGACTGCAGGGACGTGGTATGTGAGAATGGGCTTGTGCTGCCTGACCTGGAGTGGGAGCTGGAGCCCTTGGTCAACACTGTGGTTCAGAGCTTTACTGTTACCTGCTGACATACAGCAGAAGTGTTTTTCAGCTTTCACCTATGCATGTTATTTTTAGTAATATCATTAAAATCCCACCATGTTCCTGGTCCAGTGGAAATACTTTCTGGGATTTCATGATCCCTCATTTCTGGTATAATTTTACATAATGTGTTTTGGAAATGTGTCTCCTTTTATGAGCTGGCTTATGTTGTATAGACATAAAGAGGAAGGAGGAAGTGGATGGCTTCAGGGCTCTAGAAGGAATAAGGAGCTTCTGCCAAGGGGCACTTATTGGTTTTGTGAGAGCTCAGGCAGCTCCTCCGGAGCAGTGCTGTTGACAAGGACATACGCTATGGCCTTTGAGGTAATACTGGTGGTGGAAGCCACTGGAGACTTCACACTGTCCCTGGACTGAGAGTGGTCCAGTCCTGCAGTGCAGTCACCTTCTGCTCAGATGATCTGAAGCAAGGGCAGAAGGCATTAGGAGAGCCTTGCTCTCTTCCCATCCTCTGGTGGGACATGGTGCCCCACATGGTGCCTAGTCGCGGGGGCACCTGTGGTACTTAGAAAACTTTCCAGTGGTCCTGTGCCTACAGGGAAGCTTCAGATGAGGCTGTTTGGGATGCCTACTTTTTTGTAGCTGCATTCCCTCTTTATAAAAATGGGAACAACCTCATTTCCTTAAGGAAAGATTTTACTAACTGGTAGTGTTTTGGATACTATGAGAGCACCTGGAAATAAGTAACTCCTGTGGAAGAGCTATTTGGTGGTGAGGTTTTCAAAACAAATCCAAGTATATAGTTAGGTTTTTACCCAACTGTTGCACTCCCCTTTAGAGTGTAATGTTTCCTGCAAGAATTTTGCATTTCCACGCTTGGCTGTTTCGGTGTCCTCTTGGTGAACTGTTCTTTGTTCTCAGGGCTTGCTTGGGCTGCTAGTGTAAAGGTCCTGGCAATTACTAGGTTTGATTTAATAAGTCTAGATGTTTGCACAAGTCTTTTGATCTTTAATGTAATAAATACTTGAAAATCAAAGCAGTTAAGAAAGCATTGCAGGAACCTGTCTGCAAGAACTGATACAGTTTCACCCCTGCCTTTATTTAGCTATGCTATATTAGATTTTTTTCTGTGCCCAGTTTGCCTGGTTAACTGGTTTAAAGCAGGTTCCATCTGATCATATTCAGATACCTCTATTTTACTTGCCCACACATTTTTCAGGCAATGGAGCAGAAAGTGCACTTGAAAGATGTCCTGCATCTAGTCTGAATATAAAGCTCTACAAGGGGCCAGATAACTATTTCCTCCTAAGAGTGCCTGTTCCTCTCCTTTGGCCAGAAATGGAGCCCATGGCGACAAGCTCAGATGAGGATTCAGCTGATGTTAAATAATAAAAATCCCAGTTTTAATATTCCTGTATTCCTGTTGATTACTTGTGTGGAGGTCAAACCTGAAGCTATGGTTTGACTGTGCAGAAAATCCAGCTTTAGGGCTCCTACAGCTGTATTAAAAGCATTGAGGCCATGAAATATAAAATGCTGACTGCTATAAAACTTGCTGTCAATTCAAATTTGTTCAAAACCTCTCAAAGCCTCCTAGCATAAGATTTAAATTTTTATTGCCAGGTCAAATATCAGAAGTTTTCCTATGGCTTGCATAAAGCTGACCTGTAAATGTGCACTCTGGCTAATTCAGCAGAAACATGACCAGGTGCCCAGATCTGATTTGTACCACTGGGTAACCCAGAATAAAACAGATTTGCTGCTGTCCTGAAGGATTTCAGACCTCAGACCATTATAGCAAAACCATCTTTCAAAAACAGTGTGCCTTTTAGTGAAAAACCTCAGTTTTTGAGGTTTTTCACTAAAACGACCTCAGTTCCAAGGTCGTTTTTTTCCTATTGTTACTTCTTTGCTATTAGTTTCTAACTAATAAGTAGAAGCTACACTTGAATAGAAATTAGTAAATAAATGTCTTTTGCTGGTAGTGGATTTATTTTGTCAGTGCTGAAATGCCCAGATGACTTTAGGAAAACAAGTGCAATGCCTTCATCTATATATAAAAAGATTAACGGTATATGTCAAACATAACCTTTAAAGCAATTATAAAGTGATCTCACTCAGGGGATGAAAACAATTTTTGGAATAACTGTATGTATGTTTTTCTGGAAGTTTAGGCCAGGCTGGAAATGCCAAAGGGGGAGGATTGGGTCTTGGCCATTTGCACAAATCACCTTTTAAAAATTGGTAATGGGACATTTTAATGGCTCTCTATATTTCTGTTTCCCCCTACGAGAAAGTGATTATTGGAGCTCTTTACATCATTCCTCTGAGGACAACATAGGAAGGAAAACCTCAGTTTGTCAGAAAAGAAAAAAGCTTATTGCTTATGCACTGAATATCCACATATACTTTTTGACAGTTCCAGCCTCAACTTATTTAAAGAAAATATTCTTACTTTTCCATATGCAATCATTTAAGACAGATTTTTTTCTGCCTTAAGAAGGCCTCAAAGAAGAAGCCTCTCTTCATTTACTTACTCTCTTCCCTTACATTACTTCTCGTATGTTTTACTTGGTATTTTGAACTAAAAGGCTGAAGATGAAGGAAGAAAATATGTTACTTCCTGAGCCATAACCAGAAACTTTCACTGAGGATGGAGAAGAAGATAGCCAGTTTATTTACGTGGGTGATATTTCAGCCTTTGAGAGCACAACTTAGGTGGGTGTGCTGGGTGCAACAAGGGCAGGTAAAAGCTGATTTTTCTGGCTGTAAATAACCCAGGGATGAAGGTGAGAAGAGCTGATAAACACTAAGAAGAGCAGAGAGCTGTAGAAGCTTCATGTCTGTGGGTATAAACTGATCATGGATACATTTAAGCCGGAATACAGACCATTTCCAGCTATGTGGTGTGTTGGGGCAGCTTTCCAGCAATGTAAGTGTTCTTTACTTCTTTTTGAAATTTGGTGAGTTTTATTGACTAGAGCATGAAAAAGTTGCTATGATAGCTGGGGCCTGGATTTGATGATGCCCCGGAGGATCTTTGTGGCTGGTGGCACAAGAAAAGGGACCAGGCATCTCTGCTCACCAGGTGCTGGTGGCACAGCTTTGAGAAGAGGCATACACCCGGGCTGCAGCCGTGCAAAGTGGCTGGTTTTTTCTTGATTGGATGGAAAGGAGTGCTACTTGGCTGTTGGCACTGCTGGATGAGAGGGGCCATGCTTTTTTCAAGTTTTTTGCAGAAGCATCTTTTTGATCCTCTGAGAGCATCTGGCCCAAAAGCTTCTCTTCTTGCAAAGGAGGGTGCCTGTCTTGTGCTGTGGGTTGGCTCTGTGTTCAGTCCATGGGCTCCCACAGCAGTGGGGGGTAAGCCTGAGCCCTAAAACCAGCACTTAGCATGGTGAGAGTCTTTCTAATGTTAAATCCCATGAAAGGCTGATCTCCTTTGTGGGTCCTCCTCAAAACTGAGTGGTCATGCTGTCTCTGCACCGTCATGATCCTTCTACTTGAAAAGGACTAATAGTTTCCATATTGCACTCAGTATATTAACTGACATTTCCCACCCCAGTATCTTCCCAGCTGAGATGTTTTTCACTTGCAAACATCCTGTCTGCAAAATCTTAGTTCACTTTATCCTTGAAACTGTTGATGAAGAAATCTCAACAGACCACACTACAGAGATCTAGGTAGGATGGGAGATTTAATTACCAGAGAGTGTGAATCAGTAGTCTCAGAAGGATTCAGAGCAACCAGGACAAAATCTCTTTGGTAGAAAGTTGTTCCCAGAAACAGGGACTCCTTTTCCCAGGATAGGGGACTTCAGGCCCATGGGGCTGCCCATTCCCAGTTCTGCCTTGTTTTGCTCCAGACAAGTCTAGGCAATTCCAGGGTGGGCATAAAATTAAGAGTATTTTGTACATAGGTCTGTACTCAATACGAGGCAGGTAGGGTAGTCTGGCAGATCTGTCACCTACAGAAAGTAAGCAAAGGTGGTGGTGACTCCAGTAAATTTTCTCACATGGGTCTTGAGTCTGTTTTGTGGAAGTCAATAGTAAAAATAAATTTCTTATTAGCGTTCATGTTTCCATTTTTATTAGGCAGGGCTATTATTTCCCTTGATGAACAGTTTACCGCCTTTCTATTGTTTGCTTCCATTGGCATTGGACACCTGAGTGGCTCTTCTCACCAGCACAGAGGCGTTCAGCTCAGCACTGTGCTGTCTGTTACATCTGGAAGGAGTATTTCCTATTTATGCTTGTCTGGAGTAATTTTTCCAAAGCCAGAAGGTTTTGTTTGAGAATAGAGAATCCCTTGAAAGTACGGTGTAATTATCGACATGATTAATTTAAGTGTCTGCTGTGGCTCTGCAGTGAGCTCAGGGGCGAAGACAGGCAACCCGCAGCGTATCGACGCCCGCAGCTTTTCCTGTGGGGAGAAGGAATGGGGTTTTGAAGGCTGTGTGCCTCCGGCGGTGTGGAGGGGGCCGTCATCCTCTATCTCTGGAGGGATGTGTGTGCATGGAGGGGGAGAGCCCTCCAGCAATGTTGCTAAATGAATGATGGATGAGTTTTGCGTGGAATGCAGATGGCTTTGAACGCTCCAGCCGGCTAACTGCAGGACTGAAGCTGAAGTCAACATCAGTGCCCTTTGCCAATGCAGAGGAGATTTGGAGACTTGAGCTAAAACTCTGGCTTTCAAGGAGCCCCAAGATCTCCAGGCTGGACACCCAGGCAGTGCTTTTGATCTGGGGATAGTTTGCGAAGGACAGCCCATAATATGTCTACCCAAAGTCAAACAGCTGAGAGCAAAACTCCCTAAATTATTAGGCAAAAAGGGCCTCAAAGAATGATCTGGTCCAATCTTCTCTAGAGCTTGAATGGTTCTGAACCCTCTCTGGTTACTGAGAGCTGTACCAATGTTTGCCGTTAAAGCAAAGGGTGTCATTGTCACAAGGGTATCATTGTCATAACTCACAGGATGTTACCCATTAAATGACCCCCCACTGTACTCTCACTAAGACAGAAAATGATGTTGAAGGAATTAAAAGTAAGAGGAATTGAAATAAAGAGATCTACTCTCTCCCACAGCCCAAGAGATATTGCCTCTAGTCATTGTTCATGGTAAATGTCTGACCCTCTGCAGAGACCATGAGTGATGGTCAGCACCTGAGATGGTGTTCCCCAGTGCTTTGATATTCTTCATCCTTCTGAGTGTTACCTAACCACTAACCTAACCACCTATCTGGATGTGATTCACATCCATTACTCCATCATGGACAAGAGAACCAGACTGCTTTTTTGCTCCTGGTCACTGTGGGGCTTTTTAAAGTACATGAGTACCTTTAGCTTGTGCTCTCACACCCCACCTGCAATACTTTCTCCTTTTTAGACTAGTAGGCCCTAATTCTTTGAGTATTTCCTATTAAGTCACACTTTCAAGACTGGCAAGTAATGTCAGAGCTCTGCTCCAACAGGGCAGTTTTCCTGCTGAGACCTTCCCAGCCCTGTGTGAGGCTACAGAAATACTTCCTATGCCTTGTTGGCTTTGTCCCCGCTGACACATCCTGGGACAATGACGTTTCTTTACCTTCAACAGCAGGACTTTATGGACAGGAATGATTCCCTATAAAATGTCAAAGCCAAGCTGGTTGGGGCTGTGAGCAACCTGGTCTGGTGGAAGGTTTGGGACCACATTCCTTCCTAACCCAATCCATTCTGTGATTCTATGAAACACTGCATCTCTTGCCAAAGATTTGCAACATAGCCAACCCTATCTAAGTGAGAGTTTCCTTTTGTTGTACTCCGCATTTGTCCTTGATGAACTTTACCCTAATTTTTCGAGTATGTTTTTCTCATTTTTGCCAAGATATTTTAGATGCTAATCCCGTTCTCCAGTGTGTCTGCAGACCCTCCCAGCTTCGTGTAATCTGCAGATTTAATATGTGTACTCACTTTAATTGTCGAGGTCACTAATGAATGTGCTGAGCAGAACTAGACGATACAGATCCAGCAGAGCTCCACTCACAGTGTCCTTCTGTTTTCACAGAATGTCATTAATAACTACTCCCTAGGTATGGATTTTATAGTAGTCTCATTCAATCATATTTCCCTAGTATATTTATGAGAAAGTTGAGACAGTGACAAAAGCTATAATAAAGCCCAGATAAATGACATCCAACAACTTCTCCATTATGAAAATAAATTAATTTGATTTTACATGGTTTTATTCTTGTCTCTCCTGTGACTACTGCAGCTTATATTTTTGTTCTCTTCCACATACATGCAAACTATTTCTTTGTTTGATTTGGAGTTTTTAAGATGATTGAAGCTAGATTTACTGGTATAACATTCTTCTGCTGCTTCTCTTTCTACTCTTGAAGACAGCCACTGCATTTGCTGTTGTCCTTAATTCTGGCCCCTTACCTGTTTGAGTTCTCACAAGTGACAAACAGGGAGGTACCTGAGATGGTTTTAGCTGGTTTTGTAGGGAATTTAAATGGTGGTTTGTCCCACTCTTCTGGACTGGAAATACCTGACTTGGATAGAGGACTGATGTCTTACCCTGGAACTGGCAGAGACAAGGATAGTATGCCTCTGTAGTGATATTGTGTCGCACTGTGTACTAATCCCCCGTGCATAGTTGGTAATTTTAACAAGGACTAAAGCAAAAATCAAACCAGTGTTGCCTCCTTCAGTGTCATTTTTCAATAACTTTCTCTCTGAGCAACATTTTTCCAGACTATCTTCTTAGTATTAATATGCATAGAAAGGATAACTTTTTTTTATCTTCTGCATGTTTCATTTCATTTTTATACCCTGATGTTTCTATTATTTTTGCCTATGCATTCACACTATTTTTTTTAACTTGTGCTCAGTAACCTTTTGGTGTTCTTTCTTCTTGTCTTTGAGGAAAATGAAAAGCTCGTAATGCTGCCAAGTCTTCTGATCCTTCTGCATTGAGATGCTATTGTGCCTGTGCCTTTTAAGCACAAAATATTGTTTCTTCGAGAAACTACAGCTCACCTTGATTTCTTTTTCCTTTAAACTCTTCTCCATGAATTCTCGCCTAGCAGGTTTTTTTTATTGTACTGAAGCCAGGCATTTCTGTTTTGCTGTTTCCAATCCCTTGTTTTTACAGGCATTCTTACATGAGTTTCTTTCCACCTTCCAACCCCCAACACATCTTTCTCTGGAGGCACTTCCCTGTTGATTACTTGACCCCTTCATTATGTGAGAATGTTGCTCTGAAGGCACCAGGACCTTTTGTCTCCTACTGCTTTCCTTTCCTAGCAGATATCTCATGCTTGTACTTTCCCATTACCATTGACTCAGCTGTTACCAAGTTCTTGTTTTAGAGTTTGTTGTGCCCTCCCCTGTGTTTGTTTTGTTTTGTGCTTTCCCCCTTTATTATTAACCAGGTATATTAGCAGCTCTTACTCCCCCTGTGTTCTGGACCTCAGAAAAAAGATATATATCATCCTCAGTACGCCAAGAGATTCTGCCTCTGCTATTTCTTTGTTGGTCCACATATAAGCTGTGCATTTTTAGATAAGTATTCCAGATCTAGGTCTTACTACAGCAAGTTCCAGTTATGTTAATTAAATAATTGCTTTTGTCTTAAATATGAGATCTTAAATAAGACTTAAGTTCTGTGTTAAAAAACTCCACATATTCACCAGTGTTGCATTAGATATCTAAGATGCTCAGAGGATTTAACCTTATCTCCGGGTCAATCTGTGTCTGTATTATCACCTCTTGTTTTAGACCTGTGCCTGGGCGGTTTCTGTGTTTATTCTTTCCCTTTTCTTCCCTGCTTTTCCTACCCTTAGCCTAACTCAGAAGTCCTTCTCACTAAGCAGTGGGCCAGTTCCTCCTTTCCCAAGCTGATATCTATCCCTGCTCAGCTGCTGGTGTAACATCACCCTCTTGGTGAAGATGCTGGTGTCCTTCTATAGGAGCATCACATGTGGCCCTGATCTGTTGTTGTCCCTGCCTCAACTTTCTTGGGGTCACTCCTGTCCCTCTAGGTAGTGCCCCACAGCCAGGGAGGTGGTAGAACTTTGGATACAGCTTCTGGGCAGCAGCATTTTGCAAGAGCCTCCCTCTACACTCATTCTTTTGGGGTTACAAGCTCTTTCTACAGCTCTTCTACCTAACACAAGCCTTTCACACACATCTGCAAGAGCAGACCTGCAGGCTGCAAGCTCGAAGCTGCTCTTTTCTTCAGCTTTCCTGGTGCATAGCTCACTGAGCAGCATCCACTGCTAGACAGTAAATCCCTGGAGGAATCCGGTCAACCAGACTTGACTCGAGTCAGGGTTTTTTCTTGTTTCACAGATCCTAATGATCCTGGCAAAAAACCCCGTCTCACCCTCTTGCCTGCTAACCCCCAGCTCCCACTGCCTCCTGGCTGCCTGTGTGCCTCTCTCTCCAAACTGCAGGAAACTGGAGAATTCACTTGCCCAGCTCTTTTCCCAGGGAACTGGGTAGTCACTTCCCTTAGATGCTCTACCCACAGGGTGGCTGTGAGCCACTGCTGCCACTAAGGGAAGGACCTCATTGGTGTCCTCACCCTTCGTGTTTGCTGCTGCCCATCCCTGGTGCAGCTTGGTGGGGAGTTAAGTCCGGGAAGAGATCGGTTTAAGCCTATCCCAGCCCAAAATGACTGGCGTGGACGGCAGAGCTGCCAGCTTCAGTGGCTGGTGAGGCCGCTGCCCCTCCAGCGGCCCTTGGAGCGGGTTTGGCAGGAATGTCTCGTCTGCTTCGGCGAGAGCTGCGGCAGGAGCATCCCCTAGGCTCTGCCAGCCCCGTTTCACCGGGAGGGTCAGGAACTAATGGTGACCTTTTATTCACTTGCTGGGGAGAGCAGCTGGTGCCCTCAAGTGGTAAATCGCAGAAGGAGAGCGGCCGGGCCGTGAGAGCCGGCCTTCGGCCGCCGGCCTGGGGCTGCCGGGCGCCTGCAGTGGTTTTGGCAGGTCTAACCGCGCTGTTTTCCCCTTGCAGGACGAGGAGCTGTGGTGATTGTGGTGGGAAGGACGCTTTGTTCCTGACGGAGCAGGATCCCCGGCGGCAGGCAGACCTGCACAGCCACAGCCGCTCCCAGAGACTTCGCCCTGTTCGTCAGGCCGGCTGCAGCGCCTTCACACCAAACATCCTGCCTTGACTGTGCTCTTGGTCAGCTGGAACCCCCAAAACATCTCCCTGAGACTAGATGGAGCTTGCTTTGGTCCTGCAACCCCACTCCAGCATGGCCCCAGGGGCTGCGGGGGCCCACGGCAGACGAGCAGGGAGCCGACTGGGGCCGGGGCTGATGCCGTGAGGGGATGCCCAGGGACAGCGATGCCCATCACACAGGACAACGCGGGGGTCTTCCTCCCCCTCCTGTGCCAGTGGCTGCAGAACAGCCGTCGGGAGGGGGCCGAGGGAGCCGAGCAGCAGCTCTGCCGCTCGGCCGTCCAGAAGCTGAGCGAGTACATCCAGCTCAACTTCTCCCTGGACGAGAGCAACCTGCAGCCAGGGAGCTGCGGGACTTTGGACACGGAGATCTGCACCATGTACCTGGCCCAAGAGATGCGGAAAAATGAGGTCCTAGGCTTGAGCTTTGGGAATATCCCTGCTCTGGGGGACTATGGGGAGAAGCGTCGGGGAGGAAAGAAGAGGAAGGCGCATAAGGGGCCTGTGCTCGACGTCGGGTGCATTTGGGTGACAGACTTGAAGAAGAACAGCCCGGCCGGGAAGTGCGGGAGAGTGCGCCTGAAAGACGAGATCCTTTCTCTGAACGGACAGCTGATGGTCGGTGTGGATGTCACCGGAGCAAGGTAAGGCTGGAGCAGCCGCCTCTGGTGCCACGTGGCCCAAGTCGTAGTTGATACTGAATGAAGTCCAGGACAGAGGTTTTGATATCTGCTTTCCAGCCCCTCAGAGAGCCCTGGGTTTGTTCTTAAGCTCTTGTAGAAAATAAGTAACAAAAGCAGATTGATAATTAGCCTACATGTGCTACTCACACTTCCTCTGGAAAATTTTCAGGGGTCATTGGGTCAAAAAATTATACGTCATAATCACCAGAGGGGCTCCACTAAAACAGGAGCCTTCCTGGGTTTGTATAAAACTGTTTCCTTAAGCAAAAATGAACACAGATGCAGCAGCATTGGAAGATATTTTTACAGGTGCTTCTTATTTTTGTTGAATTATTTCAGTTGATAGAAGCTTTTTTGACAGCTGAATGTTGTCTGAGACTTTCTCAAAGCAAGACATTTTTGTGTTTTCCAGTTTGGAACAACTTCATTTTAATAAATTCCCTTTGATTTTAATGCATTTGCTCTCTTCTGATGTCTCCTGACCCAGAAAACTTGACATCTTTAAGAGTTCAAATCAAAATTTACAGTTTTTGCAATGATATAGATTATTCTTGTGGTGTTTTTTAAATTCAGCTATTTCATGCTGTAAAATCAGTCATTGTCCCAGTTTTGCCCTTTGTGGGCTGGCAGACGTTCTCACATTAACCTTTGCAAAGGCAAAAACCTTTCTCTGCTGTGGATGAGGACGTAAATGTTCATTCATAGCTGAGGTTACAATGTACCTAAGGGCATAAAATCCTTCCCCTCTTGCCAAAAGGGAATCTATCTTGGGATGGACACTTCTGAAAACTAAGTGCTAGTGAAGTGATCCCAACAGGCAGTGAATGTGGCAGGAGTTTGGGCTGACCATCAGTCCCAATTCTGCCACAGGGCAGAATAAAAGCAGTAACTCCTCAATATGTGGGTGCTGGGCAACTCAAGCTTCTGTGGTTTTACAGGTATGAAAGCAACCCTCTGTAATTCCAATCCTGTAATTCAATGAGTGTATAAATATTGGTACTGTGGCAGTACCAATCAGTGGCACCTCCGAATTTGAGAGTGTTTGTGGCACAAAGCAGTTCGTTTGCTGTTTTCCCTTTGTCAGATGTCACTGTTTCTAAATAAAAGGGAATTGCTTGCAGTGGGCATCAATAATGTTATCTAATTAATAATGCAAAATGAGAGCTAATAGCCAATGAAGTCCAAAATATTTGGATATTGGTCCTTTTTGGCCTGTCCTTGAAGGTTTAATTTAGGGCTTGTTCCTTCTGGAAAGCTCTGCTACTAAACCAGCAAGCTGTGACTGCAGCTAATGGGAACCAAGTGCTCCATTTGCCTTACTTTTTTTGGCCATTATGAAGGCAGAGTTTTAGTAGTGTGGGGCCAGTGTTGTTCTTAAAATCCTGTTTTAGAATATTCCACATCCAATTTAGGCAAACATTTAGGACATTTCTTAGTCAAATCTGTTTTATTTTCAGCATCCAACTCATCCTTGCCTAACTTAACTGTTGACTGCTATTTGACAAGGGTGATGTTGATGGATGACAGTTTGGCACCTTGAGGATGTTCCCAGTTTGGGGAGCTGGCTTTTGCCTACCAGGGAGCTGGCTGGCAGCTCCAACCCCATGTTCCCACATTGTTCATCTGGAGTGCTTGAGGATGCTTTGAGAGTCTTTCAGTAGCTTTCTCCATTGGGGTGCTTAGAAAGGACATAATTCTGTCTAGCTTTATACCAGGCTGAAAGGCAACATCAACCTGCCTTTTGGGAAGACTGCTTGCAAGATGAACCTTTTATAGAGTATTTCCATATTGCTGCTATGGTGGAAGTAGCACAGCCCTTGCCCCTTGGTTTTTCAAGGTGTTGTTGGGGTAGGACAGCACACTAAATAGTAGCTGGGACTCGATTTCTGACTGCCTAATTATTCTCTGGCTGAGTGAGAAACACTTCAGTGTCAATACAAGGGGCTGTGGGTACTGTGACTTGTGGTGTGATGTACTTAGTGGAGCCTGCACATGGTCAGTGAAATTAAAATATTGCCTTAGCTCCTGCAGCACCAGGCTGGATTAGGCAAGCAAAATCACTGCTTATGTGTTTATTCCTCACCTGCCAGGTGTTCCAGGGCAGCCCCGTCTTGCCTGATGAAGGAATTTTTCACATGGATGCTTTAGGGAATCTCCTGATTTATTCCCTTAACAGTGGAGTATTTGGCATGAGGGTCGCGCCCTCATGTTTCCCACCTCTGCAGCAGGGTTTGCAGAACACATAACCCTGGCTTCCTGTAACCTCAGCTCTAGTTCCAACGTGCCATCCAAACCCTCCCTGTTCCAAGGGGCTAAACAAATACACCAGACAATGAGAGAGGAGAGGTGAGGGCACACAGTCCCTCCTGCTGGCTGTGGTCATCCCTCCTATGGAGGTGGTCAGCCTCTAGAGGATGCAGGAGCAGATGACAGGAGCAGAATGGGCAGCCATGGACAGACTGGGCTGTTTTGGCATCTGTCTGGTGTGCCTACAGGTCCTCAGGTCTTGGAGTGGTGCTGGGGTCAGATAGTGAGTAAGAGCAGCACAAAACTTCTTGGAGGAGCCAGCTGCGAGTACCACTCACCTGTCTCTCCTTGCTAGGAAAGTGGAATATTACTTCTTTAAAGAAAAAGTATTTATTTAAATTCCGCCTGATTTCCATGTAAACAGCAGAGACAGGTTGATTATTGCTGAACTTGTTCCTTTTCTTTTCTTTCTTTCTTTTCATTTAGAGAAACATTATGCAATAATAAAATCATCAAAGCTCTTTGCTTAACAGGGTATTATTACATTAGAGAGGAATAATGTAGGTGGTGTCATTTTTGGTGATGTTAGTGATTGAGGGAAAATTATTGCTCTCTTTAGAGTTAGCAAATTGTGTGTGTCTATCAAACACAATTGCAAGGAAATGAGCTGTACTTGAGTACTGAATAAAGGTTAGTCAAAACTCTGCCTATTTATTTATCTTCTGTCTATACAACGCTATCTTCAAAATACATGGGTTATGTTCCCCCACACAACAACTTCCTATGTATTTTGGAACTACTCTACTCATTTTGGGCTATTACTCACTTACTGGAGGGAAGCTGTTAGTATTTCTGCTGATGACAGATGAATCCTTCATTTCTTGAGCATAACTGAGTGGGGTTTCATTGAGCAAGTCCTGGAAGGACTGAAAAAAAAATTATTTTGTCATGAATATAATTCAGTTTGAAATATTTGATTATGGATTTCATCAAGCATAGCTGCAGTGCTTGGACACAGCTACCATATACATTTAATCTTTAAAATCAATGCTAAGCAGATTTCCAAATTCAAACTGTTCTTGAAGAAAGCAGAGTAAGATACATTACCAGTGATGATGACAGTGTGGCAGAAACATGAGATATTATTATAATTTTGTCATTGAGAAAACCCAACCACTCCTTCAAAATATCATCTTTCTCATTGCCAAAAATTACCAAACACTGCCATATGTGGGAATACAGTCAGAGAAGTGGCTGGCTTCTTTTTAACCCACAAACAGGAGCTGCTTCCAAAAAATGAAGAGAGAAATGTTTTGACAGCCATACCTTTACACAGTGCTTTCTTAGTCTCTCCTCTTCAGTCAGTGTCCTGGGGGGAGTTGCTGAGACTCCTCTGTAGCACAAGATATGTCATGCCAAATGTCAGGGAAATCAGTTTATTTTCCAAGATGCTGAGAAAGACCTTCAGGAATCAGGTCTGCCATGGAGAGGGAGCTTCAAGTGCCACTACTGGAGGCAAATCTTTTAGTTTACCCAAAGCTGAGGGTTTTCAGTAGAGCCAAGGTCTTTCTGAATGCTTGCTGCTGCTGCACATCACGGGTTCATGCCGCCAGGATAGCTGGAACTGTGAAGGTAAAGTCCTGTTCCTCCTAACAGGTCAATGCCATTAGTAGGTGTGTGATATATGGACATCCTAAACACAGTCCTGCTTCTCTGTAAGTGCTAGCAGCTGATTACAGAGGACAATTCAAAATGTCTAACAAAATTACAGGTCTCAAAATATGCACAGAACTTTGTGCTGCCTGCTGTGGCAGTTGGTAACAGTCCTGGGCTCTGCTGGGTGAAATCTTCAGGTTCTCTGTCAAAAAAAAGTTCTTGCTGGTGCTGGAAACACATCATGCAGTGCCTGGCTGTAATTAGAGACAGATTCTGCCCTGAGCAGGGGTCTTCAGGAGGGCGATCTTCTTTGTTCCCTTGTTATGAGCCCTGCAGACAAGGAGCAGACCTGTACCTGCAGAGCAGTGCATGTGCTGTGGAGCATGGAGTGGTGAAATCTTTGCTGTGTCTGAGAAGAGCTTCTCAAAAATCTGAGTGTGGTTTGAAAACTGTTGTTTCAGAAGAGCACACTTCTCAAGGCACTTTTTTATTGAGATCCCCTTTCCTCAGAAGTTTGAATGGATTTTTTTTTTTTTTTTTTTAATAAACTGCTCTGCTCCTGCAATAGAAATATTTTCTTTCTGGGAGGAACATCCTTCCCCTCCAAATGTGGTCACTCTTTGATATTCAAGTGCTCCAGTTTTGCATTTTCCATGGGCCACTTCTTCCTGCCACGCTGTGTTGAGGCACTGCCACTGCCTCAGGAGGCTGGCTGTCTTCGCCATGACTACTTTGTCCCTGCCCTGGCAGCTGAGGTTGTCTCTGGAGCATCCGCAAGATTTTGTTGCACTGTGTTATTCAGCAGTGTGTTCAAAATGCTTCCATATGCCCTGACTGATGTGCAGAGATGGGATACTATGGGAACCAGGATCAAGGGCTGTGCTCCCTCAGCACATCAGTTGTGGCCTCAGGCCACATTTTGGCTAACAAATCCATTCCTTAGTAGGGCTGGGTGTTGGGGTGTATGTAGGCCCTTAGTAGGGACTGTGTTTAGGTGGAAGGGGGTGGTTGAGGTTTCTGTGCCTATGATGGGACTGTGTTTCATTGAAGTTTTTGGGGATTTATCTTCCTGGCAGTGCAATCTCCTTTATACATCCTTTTTATTACAGAAAAATCACCCCGAGAAAACCATCACTGGTCATCACAGAAAGCTTTGTCTCACTGCACCCCCACCTCCTAGGCACGTCAGCTTGCATGGATCGATTGCTCTATTTTACTGTGTTTCCTCACCTCCTTCCTAAAGCAAAAGTGCTGCCAACACAAAGTGCTGCTCAGTATAAACAGCTGCTTTGCCTGGTGTTAGTAGGGCCTTCTTTTGGTTATGTCCATAAAAAAATATTTTTGTTTTAATAGGAAAACAGATGGAAATTTATCCTGTCCCTTTGCCCTTGGCCAAGGGGCAAATGTTTCTCTGGGAGCTCCTTGTTAAAATATTAACAGCACTGACTGCACAGCAAAAAACAAATACAGTGGTCCTGGAGACTGCAGCCTCCAAATGCAGTCCCAGGGAATAGAGTTCTCATAACTGACCTAGAAAATACCCCCAACCTGTTGTGGAATTGAATTAGTTTCCTTTTTTATATCATATTACCAATCTTCATGCTGCTATGTGATGGATCAGGGCACAGAGGCTGAGACCTGGGGCTTGTTACCGTGGGTGAGGATGAGAAGCCTGTGCTGACGTGCCCTCCGAGCTGCCTGGTGTGCGAGTCCTGAGGATGGAAAATAAGCAGCACATAGGGATTTTGGCTGAGTGCTTTCTCCTCCAGTTGAGCTGCTGTGAGCTGGGATACAGTAAATGCGTACTCAACCTGTGCAAAATGAGAGAAAGCCTATGGACGTCTAACATTTGCAAGGCGCAGTCTGAGTCTGACTGTGCTCCTGAAGTCTGGAGCATGCAGTCCCCTCTGAAGCATGGCTGCTGATAGTGGATATAAATCCACTACTTGATAGTGGATATAAATTCCTTCCTCTCCCCTCCCTTAAAATATAGCAGGCCTAAGAAACTAAGAAAGAGATGTTTTTCTTCCCTTCTTTTATGTCTCCTGGAAGGTATGAGCAGACTTAGCCACACGTGTTGAGAAATAAATTGCTCTGAAGAAATGAGCTTTATTGCAAATCCTCTCTTAAGAGCCGAAGTCTTTAACAGAAGGTCACTAATCCCCAGACTCAGCAGAGATCATTTAGCTGGTTGTCCTCTTTGCTTTATTAATCTGAGTGTGTGTTCACTTGGTTTCGCCTCCTCACCCTCTAGTTCCTGCCATCCCTCTCAGTGTCCCCATGCCAAGCCTCTGTGGAGGCACAACTCATTCCTTTGCAGCAGTGGTCATTTGTAACATCCCATCATTACAACTGCCTCCTCAACAGACTTTCCGAACCCCTCATCCTCTTCAAATTTCCATCTTATTTATCTTCTTGCTCAGACAAGTTTTATCTAAACCCCATAAAAAATGATGGGAAGACTTCCACTGATTTAAATAGCTCACATCCTGTATGTGCTTGCATGTTCGTCCAAAAATTTAGGGAGCAATATGCCTGTCATTGACTTTTTCATACTGTCAGTGCTGAACAACAGAGCTGCTCTGAAAATTGTGATCCCCAGGAGCATACATGTATAACTAGGCAACATCCCCAGGGCCATCTGCCAAAACTGCTCCCAGCGCTGCCTCTGCACACTTGCTTTTCAGAGGCATTGCATCAGGCTTGCAAAGACTTGGACAGAGGTTGGCAGTGTTGCCTTAGGAGATGTAAAAACTTCAGATGTTATAGAGAGGGGTTTTTCCGTGCTTTGTTTTTGTTTTAATGAGCTGTGAAAGTTCTGATTAGAAATCTGTACCTCGCTGCCCAATTTATGGCTGTGCCTCTGCATTTAATTTGCTGTTCTGACCACGCTGTAATTGCAAGAGAGCAAGCCCAGTGTTTGGGAGAGAGCTCTGCCCTCCCTGCTCTTCCCTGCCTGCTCATCCACTGTGGGAACGACCTGTTTTGGTGAGTCAGCCTTGTGCCTTGTCATCTACCCTGATACCAAGGTGCCAGCAGGATCCGTTTTACATCCTGAGTGGGATTTTCAGCCTGACACACAGCAGGCATTCCATGCTCTCACGTCATCTGGAAGTACACTCAGGGTGCAGCAGAACTTAGCTAATTGGCAAACTGCTTGAATGTGCAAAATAGAGTTGCTTTTTTCCACCACTCAGCCAAGTAACAGGTGAGGCCTTCAGCCACCGCGTCAGTTATTTTCTCAGCCTCTCCAGCACTGCGTTTGCTAGCACAGAACAGTGTTTTAGCCATCAATAATTAAAAATACAGATGTTCAAAAACACAAGCAAGGAACATTCCATGTCCATTATTTCTACTCTTTCTGTAATGTTTGTGCCCTTACACACCAGTTTGCCATATGCACGCATTCAGTGTCCATTCTAAACTGTAAATATGAAATATGAATTTCTCTTCATATTCTGGGAGTCCAGAATTTTGCACAAAGCAGGCTGTAGGCTAAAGACAGATTTTCTTGTGACAGAAGTTCTGAGCTGCTGCAAGAGGAGGAGGTGACTGGAGCCAGGTTACTGAGTGGCAGTGGGAATCCTGGGAGGTTGTCCTTTTCCACCTGTACGGACTGGTGTGCCATGAGTCCTGGAAAGGCACAGGCTCCCCAGTCCTCATTCAAATATTTTTTTCTTCTACCACTGGGCTAAGTGAGCAGCATTCCCATTCTTAGATGTGTTTTGGGGCTGCTCTGCAAGCAGGCCATGATCATACCTTCTTGCCAACCTCTGTGTGTGATGGTTGCTGTCCTGGAAGATGTACTAGAACTGAACTGTGACCCTCCAGAGCTAAAAGCATTAACAGTGATGTCGTCTTAAAACCTGCTTATCCCCTGTCACTGGGAATCAAGCCTGAACTGGAAAGGGCAGGAGCAGGGACAGGGAGGGTTGAGAAATGATGAACAGGAGATGTTCCACAGGCAGAGGCTCAACATCAGCCTCAGAGAGATGGTTTGTCAGCATGAACCTGCCATCTCTGGACATAAGTGAGAGGATAAATACAATAAACATAGGTGAGACCAGCAAACAAGCAAGTATATAACCACAGAGACACCTGTTGCAGTGGATTGCTTTTGGGATGGGATTTTTTTTTAATATGGAAAACTCATTGCTTTTTGTAGCTGATATGACTCTTGCCTCCAGCTCCAAGTGGTATCACATGCTCCTTGAAACATATTTTTCTGTCTCCTTTTTAACAGATATGGGCTAAGAGGGGAAGGGCATATATATCAACTGCAGACTGCAGTATCATTCACTGTACTTGCTGCTTTCTCTGGGTAAAATATATGATGTTCAGCAAGATCACCTGATCCTCCAAAGAAAAACACATTTAGCAGACCAGTAAAAGGGAAAAGATAAGTTGGCAGGCACTGCCACAAGGTTTGGGGCAGTTCAAGGATACTTGTACCTACCAAGACAGGACAAGAGTAAGGCAAATGGAGATTATTAGCAGCAAGTTTCACCCTAGAGCATCCAAGACTGAGGAAGCCCATCCAACTAAAGCCTCTCTAACAAGAATGTGAGAAACTAGAGGTAGATGGAAAATGGATTTGGGCTTTTTCAGAATAAAACAGAATGGTTGAAATGTGACTGAAGGAGATTACTGTTTCTGCTGATCCCTAAGACTCTTTTCTATGGTTTAAAAAGGTGACAAAGTCTGGTTTTAACCCTTCTCCATAGTAGGTATTATAGATAACCAAATGATCTTCTAAAAAAGGCAACAACTGACAAAACAAATAACTGATTAATAGAGCAATAACCTTGACTGTGTTTCCTACACCATTACTTGATCACTGGAATGGGTTCAGGCTAGCAGGGTAACTGTGCGATGAAACAAAAGTCAGGGAAGTCTTCCTTGCCATCCTCATACACTTTGACCAGTGTCTCTTTTTGTCATGATAACTAACAAATTACTAAGTGCTTGCCAATTTTTCATAGCCTGGGCTATTTTTATTCTGGTAGTGAAGAGAAAAACACAGACATGTGGTAACCAGTAAACTTTGTGGTACTATCTATCTGAATACAGAGCTCTAGGCCAGAGGCTGGGAAATTCCTTCTTGAAAACTCATGGATCATAAATGGAACCAAACCAGTGTGTGATGTTCTCACTGAAAATGGTTTCTAACAAACACTAATTGTTCTGCTGAAAACAACATTTCATGTTTTCATCTGTGGAAGAGTTCCACTAAAACAGATTTTTCTCGGTTTCCTCTAGAGGGCAATGTCATATAAATATTTTAAGCAATTTCTGGGTTCTGTCAACTGGGAATTTTTCGCCTGTCTTATCTAGGAATTTGCAAGACAGCAGTGAAAATTGTTTCTTTACATGCTTTTAAGATGTGTATATATGTAATATAATCTGATTCTTGGGCTTGTAGAGTGCAGTAGCTAATCCCTTTAAGAAGCAAGAAATATGTTGTGCATTTTGGGTTGATTTGGCTGTTCTGGAATGCAAAGAAGGAACTGCTGATGAAGACCTGACTCTCTTCTCTACCTGTGCAGCTTCAAGGACTTCTAGGAGCTGCCCCTTATGTGACTATTTTAAGAAAGATTATAATCTGGTCCTCTAAGAATGAAGTTACCAGTTGTTGTAGTTTATGTTGGTAGCTGGAACTTCAGAGCAGAGGATAAATCTAAATACCAAGTCTAAGTGGTTTGTAAGACTTAGGAAGCAGAAGAGTATTGTAATATTATTTATATCCCTAAGAATTCATGTATTTATTCCCAGGTTCACTATCTGTATTGCTTGTTTGATGGATATTAGTAACAGCACAATTTTCAAATTATTTGTCCACATGAACAGCTGCTAAAATTATTATGAATAAAGGTGGCCACCCTGGACCTTAGACATATAATTTAAGAGATATTTTTAGTCACTGTAGTATAAAATTGGTAAGTATAGATAGAGGCTGGTTTGTTTTCATTAAAGCTCAGATGTAGGATTTGAAACACATTTCCCTGGGCATAAATTTCTTTTTTGTCACCTGTATCATTATCATCCTTCCTTCTCCCAAACTGACATTACTAAAAGAAAAATTTGCTCTTGACATTGCAACATGAAAATGGCCTTAGTGAAATCCTTTCACAATTTTGTCTCATTTCCTCTCCTGATGGCCACTAGTCCTTTGGAGAATCACCATAATGGTCTTATTGGATTATCTTGCAAATCCCATACATTTACTGAATTTGTGGGTTAACATTCTTAATAAAATATTTTTTCAAAAACAGTTGTGGGCAATCTGCAGTTGTCAGGTTCTCTAAATGAATAAACCTGTTTGTTTGTTTTTCCCCAGGTTCTCTAAATGAATAACCCTGTTTGTTTGTTTTTCCCCAAACAGGAAATGCAATTAATTGAAGTAAAACACTTATTCCCAAAAGTGCTTTATTTTGAAGACAACGGCCTGTGAATAAAAAAGCAGGATTTGCACTGGCTTCAAAACCAGCAGGCATAGGGTAGAAAAGCAAGATTTGCCATCTACTTTTGAGTAACAGCCACGCTAAGAAAAATCAGAGAGGTCTTCTGTAGGTTTTAAGATCTTAAATAGGTTAGAATTGCTTTTTAATTATTGCTGCTGGCCAGGCAGGACTTGTTCTTAAACCATGCCTTAACGGAAGTATGATAAGCAGTTTGCAAATGTTAAATTCCTGGGAAAATATTTTAGAAACCTTAGAGGAAACTAAATATTCTTAGTTTCATTTCTTGTCCTGCATGAGAAGCGGTTTCTTCATGCTTGAACCTTATATTCATCACCACCTTCATTTCAGGCTTGTGTTTAGATCTCACTCTCTCTAAATTAGCTGACAGCTTAATGCTTAATCACAGGGGGATTATTCTTTGCCTGGCTGGAAGGAGCTATGTTTGGGGCTGTAGGTGCGTGCGGGGGTTTGATTCACCCTGCGCTGGGATCTCTGTACGTGGGTAGCCCAGGGAATGTCATGCTTGCAAGGCTGCAGGTACTGAAGGAACGACCAAGGCTCACAACTTTGTCTTCTCCTCACCCTCTCTGCCTTCCTTGCTGGTGAGTGCTCTGTAGTGCAGCTCTCTTGCTGCTATGCCTCGCATCTCTGACAATTCCATAATGCCATGGGCTTCCTGGAATGCCTTCCCACTCCAACTTGCCTTCCAAATTTCCTCCTGCCACTCCATATCTGTCCCAGCAGTATGCAAAATTGTCTACTCCTTGATCTGGTTTTCTATCATGGCCTGCATTTGGAAAGTAAGTGATATATACAGTAGAGAAGAAAATTATTTAGTAATCCAGTTTCATCAGGATGAACTACATGGTTAAAATAAATCAGATTTCAATAGTTCACCAGTTATGCTGTGGAGAAAGCAATAATAGTTTAAAAAGGTGTACTGATGCCAAATGGATTAGAAGTTAATGAGTGGTGTGAGGAATTCTAAATCAGCAAGGGTTAACTACAGGGCTCTGCTTTAAATGGACTCTATTTTAAATAGTGGATGAGAAAGGCGGAATATCAGTGCTTTATAAGAATGATTTTGTGACTTAAATGCTTTCTCTGGTGCCCTGAGAAACAAATAATAAACTGGGGAAAGGAATTTAAGGAGCATTATCATTAAGAAAAAAATCATGCAAGTTAGTAGAGAAGTAAACCTTCCTCTTCAGACAGGTAGAATTCAGATGAGCTTCAAAACAAAAGAGGTAAATGACAAGAGGGTAGCAAAAATTAAGGACAGAAAAAGGACTTAGAAATTCATTAATCCTGGCTGTGTGAATAATAATCAGAAGTGTTTTGTCTAATATGTAATTAAATTAGATATCATTATCTGTTTAAATCATTCAGCCAGCTCTAACAACCAAGGAAACCTGAGTCTAGGTGTTAGCTCCCTCACTCTCTGAGGTTTTCCCAGCCTCAGGGATATTCTCTCATTTAATGATAGTATCAATAATAGTATTAAAGAATATGAGAAGCAATAGTCTCCCTTTTTATATAATCTTCAGCATGCAGAGCAGCACACCTGGGACTCACTGTCCATGTCCTACATCAGGGGAATCGTGTGACTTTGCGAAGCCAAGTCAATATCTCCTCTAGATTAAAAAATGTCATATACCATGCTATATATGGAGTCATAAGCTGGTGTAAGAATCCAGCATGAACCCAATGTAAAGAACTAGTTTAAATTCTGTGTAAAGTTTTGACTTCTTCACATTTTAGTGGCATTTGCTATTTGCTTGTAGCTCATGCTGCTCTCTGCAGTAAGCCCATGCTGGTTCCGCCTTTACCTTCCATTTCTCTTCCACATGCTTCTATTTTAAATCATGGACTTGTAAGTTATGTTTTCATAAACTGTATATGACTTAGAGCTATGTATCTACCTCCTGTCAGGGTCTTACAGCCTAATGGATAGCACGTGTGAACTCAAGAAATGTTGGGTCCCGGTCAAGCCTTTTCCCCATGTTGTGAAGAAGTCACGGCCCCGGTGACAGGGAGGTGATGACAGTTTCTGCAGGTGCTTGAGCTCTTGAGGGGAAAAGCACTTTATTAAATGCTGGCTTTTATGGCAGAGCATTTCTTTCCAGGTACTTGCTTGTCTGTTGAAGGGTTATAAAGTCAGAGTACCTTCATAAGAGCTAAAATTCTCTGAAATACCTGTTTCTGCAGAAGTACATTGGAGCAGTACAAATAAGCCCTTGCTTAGGAGATACCTGCCTGGTTATGAATTTAGCTACTATCCAGTCTTCCCATGTGTCTCCAAGAGGTGTCAGTGTACAAGAGTGAGACTTATTTACCTGTAGAATTTTCGTAGAATAATGACAGAATGGAAAAACTGAATTCTGTTTTTCCAAGGCCTTGAAACCAAAACCCTGTCCTTTCCTGTGCCTAGTGCTGGCTTTGTGGAAAAAAAAAAAAAACAACAACAAAAACCAAAACCAAATAAAACCCCTCAGCCTTGTTTTTGTCATGGTGATCCAGCCAAAACATATATGAAGTCTGATCTCCAGATACAGTATTTGAGATTTGTGGTGAACTGAGAAGGTCCAAAGCCAAGCCTGCTGGAGCTGCCAGTATTCTGGTTGGAGAGCTTGCTCCAGTTTATAAAACTGCGTATTATACCTTACTGCATTATCTCTTAGAGCTGAAACAGTGAAAAAGTCTCACAGGGCTAGTCTTTGGATGGGGGTTTATTGAGGAAAAAGGGGCCACTTTATGGCTTTATTGGGGAAAATGTGATGAAATAGTTTCCTGTTCAACACAACTCTTATTTTGTGAGAACTTCTTTGCAAGTATAAACAGGCTTATTGGGAAGCTGAAGAGGAACCAGTACCAAAGATAAGTGTGTGAGGAAGAGAATAACAGGATTAAATATAACCATATTAATTCATTGCATGGCAGACGTACTGGGAACAGCCTGGTAATGCTGGGGCCATTCCCCAACCCCAGCTCCCAGACTTTACCCTCTCTCATGGTCACTTCACAGGTCCCCCTTCCTTTGTGGTCTCCGGTTTGCCAGTCAAGGAGCCCATGGGAGATGTGCAGGGATGGTGTGGGAGTTTCAGATGCAGACAGGGAGGCAGTTTGTACATAGAACAGGGAATGCTGTTTCTTGTGTTTCCCAAGCTCCTTTTCTGAGGACCAACTTTCTGCATGGAATGGGACAAAAAAGTGAATGTGAGGTTGGGCTGAGAGTTTCTTTTTTGGTCATGTTTTGCCACATGCTCTTTCAGCAGCATTCATCAAAGTAGCTGGGAAATTGTGTCCTGGAGAAATAGCTTGATTGAACACATAAGTTTTAAACTTAGCATTGCTCTTATCCCAGGTTGCCTGCATATTGGAACTTTGAACCTTTAGGTTGCACCAAGTGATCAAAATGTTCCTGTGTTGTTACTAAAGCTTGATGGTTTTTTTTCTTTCAATTGATGGCAAAATCTGCTCCTGACTTAGGAGGAAGGCTTGGAACCTTACCAAATGAAAACCTGAGCATTTGTTGTTTGGAATACCCTTCTTTCTTAGTACAATCAAAAAGCAAACTGTTTTTCATCCCTTGTAAAATGGATACATATCCATTGAGGGGAAAGGAGGTGAATCCCAAATGTTAGGAGAAAGAGGAGTAGTTCCTGAGTTTCACACTTGTAAGCATTATAGATAGATTAACTAAAGAGATGACTCTTGGTTTATGACCATGTAAAAGGAGAATTTAACCTGCAGGATGTGTTCTCAAATATGGTCAGCTACCACAGATTGGTCCAAAAGAAAACATCACACCTAAAAAAACCCAAAAACCAAAAACCAAAAAACTAAAAACCAAAAAAGACTAAGGACCAGTCATAAAGCTTCAATCCATCAAGATCAAGAGATAGCCTAGGGAAAAATCCAAAAGGGACCAGAAATCCAAGAAGGATCCTGCCTGTGGAGCCCACAGGCACAGTGTCTGAGATTCGCAATCAGTACCAGATGCTGCTGATACGTGGTGTGGATCTTGTAACAGAGAAATGCTGGACCCATTCAGCCCAAGCAGGAAGCCTTGCAGATTAGATTTGTATTAGTTGGAGCCTGTAGATTGCTTTAGCAAGCAAAATTGAGCCTGGGTGTTAAGATGATCTGGATCAAGAAACCCAAATTAGGTTTCCTCCTTAAAGAGGAATGAGCACATTTTGGCACCAGTTTTCATAACGGTTTTAGAAAGAAAATATTTGGAAACAGATGCAGTATGTTTCTGTATATTAAATCCAGTCTGTGAAATAAAGCTACTCTCTCTGACTGCACAGAATGGTCAGAAGACTCCTGGAACAAAATCCCCCCTAAATTTTATGTGTGTTTTAAGGAAGACTCTTGAAACATTAAAAAGTGGCAAGTGGATGGCACGTTCTGGTATGTGCGCTAAGTATGCACAGATGAAATGCAGGATGGTTTGTGATGTTTAAAAAGCAAACAAGATCTGGGCTTCCACTTAGAATATCATAAGGATCACAGCATATTACATTAATGGAGGTTATTCTAGCATAAAATGAAAGCCACATTTGGAACAATCTCTGCAGCCTGGTCTAGGACACTGGGGAGAGTAATATAAAATGACTCTAGGGTGGAGCACAGGCTGCTGGAGGGGTTAGCCTCTGTAGTAACCTACATTATTTTTGTAGTTAAAGAGAAGGGGAAAGTGTTGCTTTGATAGGAAATCCTAGTGAGCAGGCACATATGGGCAATGAATTGGGAACTTGGGAAAGTTAATCCCTGAACTGAGAGCTTGTGTGGCCCTGTGTACTACACAAGTCCTGCTAGCTGGGGTGCTGGCAGTGCAAGTAGTGTCTAAATATCCTGATGGGTGTTTGCCAGGGGGTAAAATGCTCTGTTCCCTGGTCTGCTCTGAAAACACACCGTGCCAGAACTCGTGTTACTCATCTTGGGTTGTGTTTGAATGTTGGTGCACTCCTGGTACCCTTCTTTAGCAGAGAGGCTGGCCTTACTACCCCTGGCCCCTGGCCCAGCATCATCCTGCAGTTGAGGTAGTGACAGGGGCTGGGAACTGGCACCAGCCCTCCTCTCCATAGCCCTTCCCCCTCTTGTCTTTGTCTTATGCTTAATTTTCTTTGTGCTTTTTCTGGGATGTGTGGTCATGTTCCGTTTTCTGTCATGGCTAAATCACTTCCAACACTGCAAGTGAAGGAAGGCAAAGTGAGCACCTGGAAGCTCCATCCTGGCGTAGATTGCCAGCAGTATCTTGATGGGCCAGTTGCTGTCTTGTCCAAATCAATTTCCTCTGGTAGTTTTGGAAATCCCAGCAGGACACCTGAACAGTCACAGGTGTGCAGAACCCTTCCAACCTGCAACAGCGCCTTGCTACCTCCAGACTGGGGTTGGTGGGTCTGAGGTGCATTTTTCCCTCTCTGTTGACCCTTTGGGATTATAATGAGAAGTACATTGTGTTCTGTGTGTACAGAGAAGACTCCTATTGCTGTTCTTGTGCAAAGGAAACAAACCCCCTTGATAGCTGCATTCCCCTAGGCTGCTGAGCACCCTGTGCAACATTTTACACTCAGCAGAGCTTAGTGGAGTTAAAAATAGTTCTTGTTGTCAAAATATTTCTTGGTAGTAAAAATGTCCTTAGGATACTTTGTGAAGTGGTAACCTTTGGACATGACAGGGTAAGGAAAAATCAGAACATAGTCTTTAATGCTGCAAAAACCTCAAAAAAGTTTGTCTTACTTGCGGAATATGCCAGAAAGTTTAAAAGCAGAGAAAAGTGCCCTCACCGTGGGGAGGGAAAGAATGGAATTTAAATGGAGATCTAAGGGTGAGTATGTAACGTAAGACACTGTATCTTTGTTAAGTATCTTTTTCTTTGGTTCTTGAAATGAAAGTTTATGTGGGAGAAAATATCTGACTCTGTAGTGGATGAAGGTCTTGCTTTGAATCCAAGGCAGGGTAAAACCTGGTTTTTCACATTTTATTTGATTTTAAAGGGGAATGTAATTCTAAATTTGGCCCACAAGTTGTAATTTCTAAAAACAAGCTTAGATAAGTGTTTTCACCATGGAAAAAAACACTCTTAGTGGTAAGACTGTTTTGAGCAAATGCATGTTGCTGCGTAGAGTCTCAGAACTGGGCCATACACTGTAAAGAAGTTAATGTATTAAGTGAACAGAAATTCAAATTAAAACAGAGGACATTGCTGATAAAAATGCACACAGTAAATAGGGATTCAGATGTGACAGACAGTTTGATGATTTTTTCATTATAATAGCTGTAGCTGGAGTTAAATGTAGAAGACAAGGCAAATTGCTTAAAGGCTGTATGATTTCTGGCTTATTGCTTTCTGTTTTACTTTAGCAATACCAGTACATTTCCTTACATCTGTTTTCTGCTCTCCAGTCTGGAGCTACTGCTTTGTATTTTGAAATTAAATGTAATATACTTAATGCTACATAAATCACCACTGTAGTGAACAATGTGATATCGTATTGTTCTGTCACTACAAAGTTACCTGAATTAGAGAACTGCTGGGTGAGAAGGCTTTATCCCAATTTGTAGTAGCCTCCAAATAAATTCTATGAGCACATAAAGAAAATAATTAAAAAGTGAGGTCAGAGCTATATAATGTAGATGCATTACATCATGGTTTGGAGTTTCATGGAATGTTCTCTGAAAGTGAGTATTTTTTTAATTTATATAATTTGTTTTTTTAAATACCAGCTTATAAATAAACTGCAAATGCACAAAATCAGCTCTAATATGATTGCTTACTAAATATAAATACCTCACAAACAACTCTCTGCCCTCAAAGCTCAACCTCTGCTCAGTGGAGCATATTTTGAAGATCATATTCCAGAAAGGGGCTTGTGGGGAGCAGTGGGAGGGGGTTATCAATACAGTCAGTCTTACCTTACCCCACTGTAAGGAAACTACTAAGCAAAAAAAGAAAAAAAAAATACTACTGGAATTGTAGATTCTACTGGAGAATCTAGTAGAGATTCTGGAGACTGGTGATCTTAAATAACATTTTAAATTACAATTAGCCTTAACATAGGAAGTCACAGTGTCAGCCCTCTGGGACAAAGACCCTATGTCTGTATTTTCATTACAAACTACTGACTGTATTTTGAGTGCTATACAAGTAATAATTATGGAGAAGTGAACAGAATAATAAAATTGAGAGGTTCAGTTTCTTGACAGCTCTCAATACAGTTTCCCATGGATTGCTTTCCATATTTTACCTAAAAATCCCTGCCTTCTGTTGTAGGAAACATCTCTGACTGTAGCCCATATAAGTAAGGAGCACAGATGAAAAGCTTGCTGACACATAGAGACAGGGCATCAGAATGCCTCCCAAAAATCAGTGAAAAAGCATCTAATTTCCTACTATTTGTATGGCGGCAGGAATAAGTGAGTGTTTACAAAATAATTCTAGTTTAGGTCTTGTAAAGGCCTGTCTGCCTGCAATTTACACATAAAACCCCATTAAAGATTAAAGACTAGGGTTTTTTCAGCCAAACCTGGAGCTGCTTGGAATTTTTTTGGTCACTGAAATTGTTCTGCACACTCCATGAACTTGCAGCCAGCACAAAAGGACAAGGGTGTAACTCCCAGCTGAGCTCTGGGTGGCTCTAGGGGCATGCTGGCTGTGGGCTGTGGTATTCAGCTCTCCAGGGCTGTTTATAGTAGTTGTGTGTTGGAGCTATTAAACTTGCATTTAAAAAAAAAACCCAAAACAACCCAAACCAAACTACTTTTGTTGTGCTTGTGTGCAGAAGAAATGGAGAGGGAAAGGTTTTCTCTGCGGCAGTCCTCCCATAGCATAAGAACATGTGGTGCAGAAATGGGGTTTTCTGGAGGTGGTGGTTGCAGAGGCTCAGGAAACTCAGTGGCCTGAATGCCACAAATTGGCAGAGTGAACTGTGAGGAGACCCACGCAGAGGTCAGGGAAGGGATTTTTGTACTTACACTGTCACAGCTGGGAGCAGAGTGTGGCCTTTGCAGTCCTTGACTCCGCCCTGGCACGCTGGATGCCTATGCAGTATTAACCCTCTTTTGTGTCATTTTTGTGGTTTCTGGCTGAGCCCTGAAGTTTATTGTTTTGTTTCAGGAAAAAATGGAACATCATGTTGTTGTCCTGGTTTATATGTGGTCCTGGATGCTTATTGTGTTTTTAAAGGAATTTTGTTTAAATATGCATATTCATTTTGATGCCCATCAGATCCACAAAGGTCCTGGATCCTGGGAACATGTACCATATAATTAACTTTATCTCTGTGTTGTGTGTCAGGGATGGCAGACATCTGGTGCCCAGGACACAGCAATGTTGACAGAATGCAAATGTCTGTGACTGTTGTAAGAACGAATGTTTCTGGTGCTTTCAGCAGGTAATGCTTAAGATAAGGCAAGGCTTAAATATGGTGCAGTTTAAGTACCTAGGAACAGAGCTAATACTTAAGAACTTTCCTCAGTTGTTTCCTTGAAGTGTTAACTTCTCATACTCAGACATTAGTGAAACTGATTTTAGTGACATTTAGTTTGTATGAATGTGGCCCTGTGGTGATTTGTGTTATTTGTTGTTTTTCTGAATGCGAATCAAGAATTTATTTGTACAAAGACAATCATAACGAAAGAACCAAAAATAATTGCAGTCCCAAAAATGCCATGCAGCATTGCTCCTGTGCTGTGACCTGGGATCCAACTGCACCTTTATTAGCTAAGAACTGAAGTGGCTTTTCTGCAGCCTTCTTTTGACTGCCTTGGGAAATGGTTTCATCAGTCCACCATCCTTAATTTTCCATTTTGTACCCCTGAAATTCAAGCTAGAAATTAATTTGATGCCCAACTCCATGGGGCAGAAGAGGATGATCTGTGCTAAGTAGTTCTCCTTGCATATGTATGAAGCCAATTTTCTTTAGACAGATTTCTTTAGATAAATCAATGCTTTATCTTTATAGAACCGTATGACTCAAATCCTGTTTTGGCTTATAGCACAACAGATTACTTTGAAATGCACAGCTGCGTGTATGTGCATAAAATATGTAAATGCTATGAATATTCTTTAAAATAAAAGCTAAGAAGATTTAGGGCCCAATCCCCCAAATTTCAGTGGGATGTTGCTTTCTAAACAGACCTAGAAAAGCCCTGCACAGCTGTCACCAAGCTGGGAGGTGCCTCATAGTTCTAGACTTTCCTGATGCCCAAGAGCCAGTTTCTGTGCTCTCTTCCAGGGCATTTCAGTCTTGCCTGAGCCTGAACAGCTCATTTGTATCCTTGTCCCATGGGGACCTCACATGCCATTTCCTCTCCACTGTGCCTACTCAGGCCAGTCAGGAGGAGAAACCACCTTCTCACTCCCTAGACTGCTTCTGCCAAGATTTTACCAGGCAGGATTTTGCGTTTTAGTTTGCATTTGAATAGGAAATTGGGTCATATTTTATGGCCCATAGGATAAACATTTGCTGGATTCTTCTGGACTTCCAGTGTGATAGGAGATTGTGCAGAATAACTGCTGTGCTCTCTTTTCTGTTTATGACTATGGCCTAAATAGTTAGCAACAAAAGGAGGCATCCCAGGGTGTGATTCCTGCTCCAAAACTCTTCCGTATTATTATAATAACCAGGTCGTGGGCAAAACACAAACAGTTTTTGGGTGGGGACTCAGAACAACCTCTCCTCCCAAATTAATATCCTGAATTTTGGATTCTGTTTTGCACAGAGGAATACATTTAAAGAAGAGGTGATTGGGAGGCCTTGGGCAGGAGTCTTCTGGGAGCTGCTTATTTTCCTAGGAAAATAATGCTGGTGAGCATTTCTCTCCTCTTGAGCAGAGGCTATGGAATTTGCTGTCCATATCCTGGATGAACTTCCCAGCCCCTCTGCTGCTCAGAGGACAGATGCAGCCATCACAGCCTCCTCTCACAGTGCTGAAAATCTGATCTCTGCTTTTTAAATGAAGGGGCTTTTGAGGTTTTCTTTTTTCCTCGGGAGATGTCAGGCTATGAGTCATGGTGGGAAGGGAAGCATTTCCTGGTTAGCAGTGTTGAGCCCCAGAAAGAGGCACATCCCAAGGACTGAAAGCTTCCCTTCGGGTTAGCTGTAGGTATGTTAACTTTCGGTGTGTTTCATTTTGGCACCTAATTAACTGCCTGTGCTCCCTGGGAGCTGAGGCATTGACATTAGGCCATGCATTTTTCTCCAAGGAACATAGTTCAGAGGCTCTTCTATCTCCTGAACTCCTGTCTCCCTCTAAACTCAGGGAAGGCTGAAAATCACGCTGAAAATCTTGAAACACAGGAGGGATGGTTATTTCTGTGCAGGGTAGTACTTCTGGGAGCCAGAACTGCTGTGAGCAAAGCTAAGCTGTTAAAAGATGGCTTGAGTACAGCATGGGACTCAGTGGAAGAATTTAATCCCTGTCCATCTTGATTACAGTGTGATCTGCTGACTCCTTGGGCAAATATATTTCTTTTTTCCCTCCCCAGTTATAGTGGTGGGTTTTCTACCTGTATATGGCCAAAACTTCTGTCATCAGGAGATGGCTGTGACCGCAGCGGTATAGTTTAAATGGCAGAAGTAGAAAATGCAATATTGGCTGCTGTTAGGTTTGCTGGGAACCGGCTGCCACACACCTGGAAAATGGCCGTGAGATGTTAAATGACAGCCTGTGATAAAGACACTTGGCTTTGGCACATCAGGCCAGGCTCCAGGGAAGGGAACAGCTCCTGGCGGTTGTGTGGAGGCAGCAGTGGGGATTTTAATTTGGATGCCGCAAGTCAGAAACA
>VYXC01000304.1:127161-170863 GCA_013397175.1 Platysteira castanea
AAGGGCGGGAGGCGAGGCGGAGAGGGGCGCGGAGCCCCAAGTTGTGCCGGCGGCCGGAGCGGGGCGGGTGCGCGGCGGCCCGCGGGGACCCGGCTGCGGCTGCCGGGGTCCGGAGGGTCTCGCGGGCGGCGGGAGCCGCGGTGACCCGCGGGGTGCGGAACGCCCCCCAACCCGTGCTAGGGGGCCTGGGCTCCGGGCTGGGCAGAAACTTCATTTGGGATCTGGCAGAAGGGTACGCGTTCCCGTGGGGACAGGACTCGGATCAAAACCACTAAACAGTTCGTTTGAAGAAAATCTTTACAACTCTAGGCACAAAGTGCTTTCCTGTAGGGCACACGAACACCAGATTTTTAAAATGAAAGTGCTGCTGAAAGCCTTGCAGAGGAGCTACTCTTGGCAAGCCTGCGTACTGAAGGCTTTTAATAAGTAAAATAGAGTCTTTCAACTGGATGCAAAAAATAGAGCTGAATTATTACTTCCTAAATCTATCATGATTCCTTGCTTTCAGTTAGGAGAGCTTTTGGTGGCGTTCAAGTGCCACAGCCATCATGTTCCTTAAATATCTCCTAATCCCCGAGCAAACAAAAGTCTGTTGGTGTTTAGTGTCTTTGGTGCATGTAGGGCAGAGCTGTACTTCACTCTTATTTCATAGTTACTTTGTGACGATACAAATTCAGTGCTTCTGCTCAGCTGAGTTTTGGCAAGGTCCTCTCCTGCGGCGGAACTGGGGGACCTTCTAAATGAAGCTAACAAATAAAATATGCTTTGAAATAGAGTGCAGATGGGAAGCCTCTTAAGTATTGTGTTGCACAACAGTGCACTCTCTGTGTGTGCATTCGGCTCGCAGAACTGTGGGGTTTGTGAATGCATCCACAATCTGAACTGGACCCTGTGCTGTTTGGAAATATCATGCCTTAGTATCTGAAACAGCAGCAGTTCTGTTGATAAAGGTTGGTTCGTCTTTCTCCTGACTGTACTTTTGACGCCTGACACCTCTGGTCAGCTTGTTTCTTCGGAAATTTGTAAATGTCCTAAGTTTTTAATTCCAAGATATTCTTAAATTGTGGAATAAGAAGAGTAACTGGTGTTTGCTAGCTCGAGTGGGTGGTGTCTCAACTTTTTTAGAGCTGCTTTGTGAGTTATGCAGCTGTCCCTTGTATTGCGCAGCACCTGTGAATTGCTATTTCATACTGACTGATAGCAGTAGACTGATAGTAACACCCTTGACAATAGAAATTGAGGTTCTCTATCCCAATTTCTTTATCCTGCATCTCACCCTTTCTTCACAGTAGGGAGTGTCCCTTTGGCTCCATCTCCTGGCTCAAAAAGAGGATCCCCCTTCATTGAGGATGTATGGAGGGGTGGGAAGCCTATGGGTGATATTGGTAAAAAGTGGGTGAGAAGGGTAGTAAAGACTTTTTCTTCACCTTGAACTGTGTGATCTGGGGATCTGTTACACCAAGGTCCCTCCACTCTGTTGGAAGCTGGAAATTAGGTTCTCACTTCTATTTCCTGAAAAGAGAGCATGTCTCTTATGCTACTTCTTATGTCTTGGAAAGATTTAAAGTAGTGACTAAATATTATCATGGTATTTAGAAAACCGTAATTTAGAATTTCATTCCTCTCATGGATCTGCTCTCAACAGAAGGGTTAGTCATCTTACCTGATACATCTCTGCGTGTGATCTTTTAGTGGAAATGTGTTAATGATATATCCTTTATGTCATGATTTTTCTGCATGGTCAGGAAAGTGTCTTGCCTGCAAATTATTAATCCACTTGAAATAGAGAACCTGTGGTGCTGTGGAAGGATCTTGCTGTGATTTAGCAGATGTATGACTGTGATTGACTTTGTGTGTGAGCAGGGGGAATCCTATTCTGCAAGTACAGTGATATGGCAGGAACTTTCCTTTGTGGAGCATCTTTTGTATGCCCTCTCTTTGGTGGAGAACAACTTCCTTAAAATGCAAAAGACAGGAGAGAAAGAGCCTTAGCCAGACTGTAGAACTAGGGTGCTTGTCCTACTTGTGACAGCTGGATTTCTTTATCCACCCACTGTACCCCAAACTGAAAGGGGAAAGTGTTGGGTTGTTCTGTCACTGATGTTTAGTGTTTGAGGTGCTGGTGGGGGTAGCAAAGCAATAAGGAATAACTTCGTATAGCTGGTCAGCTGTGTGAAATTGGGAAGATCTCTTTTGTTTCTGTATAGATGTCCTCTGTATTCCAGCAAGTGCTAAACAGGACGTCAGTGCCATGAAGTGCTTCACTGTTATTGCCTAAAGTGTGATGAATCATGTGGGCTTAGGGTACGAACTTAGAAAGTCAGCATGGTGTGGTCTGGGTGCTATCTATGGGGTTTTTTGTTTGTGTTTGGCACTCACAGTAGAGGTGTTTATAACCCTACCTATGGACAGCAGTTTCCTCTGCCCTGGTGCAGTATCCCCTCCTTGCATGCAGAGACATTCCTTCTAACACGCAGTCTGGCAGCAGGGGGACTCAGGGCAGGGAATAGCTTCCCGTGGGCTGTGGTGGCACACAGCTTCTGTCTGGTCATCCAGAACCCTACCCTTGAGGCTGAACATTGGTGACTCTCTGAAATCATTTTTTGTCTGCAGAGTCCACTGCAGGGGGAAAAAAAAGATAATTCTCATCAGATTAGCTCTGAAAATCTTCTGATGTTTGTGCCTAGCTTTTTACCAAGCTTCGTACCTGATAGGATCACAGAACCACCAGCCCTCTGAGACTGAGCTGAATTATTTTCTGACTTACGTATCACGAAGAGATGCATCAGCTCAAGAGATTCCAGCTGCAAAACGTGTGTGTGCAGCATGCCTTTTTCAGATGTTATTTCCTTAATAAAATTGCTTGTTTGGTGTGAGGAGTTGTTGGCTGGTCTGGGTGTTAGGTTTTTTCTCTTCTCTCCTACTATCCCTGGGATATGACAGTGAAGCTTTCTTCTCTCTGGCTGGTTCTGTAAGTTAATTTAAGGTCCACAGTCTTGGTAGAGCTGTGATTGCAGGGAACTTGAGGTGGTAGCCTGTTTGACACGTGTGGGTAGAAATAGATGCTGCTGTGGGTACTCTGTGTTTGCAAGGGACTGCAGAAAGGCAGCAGTCCCTGAGGAATGCTGGCTGAAAATGCTGGCTGCAAGGATCCTAGTTAGGTTTGAGTTACCTGAATATGCCCTGACTTCACACACACTCAGATAAATGCACTTTCATTCACTGTAGGCTGAGGCACATTTCTTCAGTCTTGTCATTTTTCTTCTTCCCTCTTCCTTCTTCTTGTCCCCCAGACCTTGCCCTGTGGTAGCTGTTGCTCTAGTGGAGGGGCTGGGTTTGCAGCCGAGCCTGCCCTGCTTGTGGTTCACAACTTGTGGAGCAGGATTTGGTACCTCTGCTATACCTGATGAACAAGAAACATTTTGCTCATCATGGGAATGCTATCACTTGTGGAGCAGTTGCACTCAGTGTTTTCCTAGGCTAAAGACTTGTAACAGTCAGAGACTGCTAATGAGGAATAATATATTCAGTTGAAATCCACAGTGGAATTCTATTATTGTAGGCCAAAATGTAGTAAATGACTAAGAGCTTAGTCTAGGATTCAAGGAAAATGTTGTCTTTTCTGTAGAGTGCTTTGTGAATGTTGATAGTGATCACTGGTTGAAGTCACATGAGCCAAAACCCGACACAGGCCTGGGTCTGTTTTCCAGAGTTGCAGAGAACCGGGATGTGTAGAAACTCTCTGACTTGAGGACACAGCCTCAGTCCATCTGATGTCTCAGAGGCTGATCTGCAGGACTTGTGGTTGTGGGAAGATGATCACAGCACTCTGTTGCCTCAGCTCAGGTCAAATAGATCCCTAAAGCCTTAGGAGAATGTGGCTTTCCTACCCCTAGACCTGGATGGGATGCAGTGTGGCTGTGTTTGCTTAGCCCTGCACTGGAGTGAGCTGGCCCAGGTGTGCTGGCTTTGGGGCATGTCATACCCATGCCATCTTTAGTTTTTTCATATACAGCTCTTCACCTGACAGTGATTGACTAAACCTAATGTTATGTCAATCTAATGTAAATCTGAAACATAAGTCGAATACTACAAGGGAAAGGCTGTTGGTGTGACTGCCAGCGTTGCTTTCTGAAGATCTAGATCTGCACTGTAGTTCTCTTGGTTTGTCCCACAACCAGTTTATACAGCATGAAGAAGCTCTTGGATGTAGATGACTTCTGCCAGAGCTGAAATTTGCAGTAATTTACAGAGTTTGACCCTTTGTCTCAAGAAACTGTGTTGTGTCTTCCAAGTACTACTGTGAGTATATACAAAATAGACAGGGAATGTATCTGCAAATCCCTGTAGCTGTTGATGAACTGGGAAAGCAGCAAGAGTGGCGTTGATGTTGCTGACACAGGAGTTGCAGAGAGGTACAGGAATCTCACCCTACTGAACAGGAAGGAAGCTTGTTTTCAAGTTCTTGTCCGTAAGGATGGTCAAGAATGCTTTAGCAGGGTCAGACTTACGTGCTGTTTGTTCACAGATTATCTTGCAGTCAACTAACGATACCAGGCAAAAGACCTTTGTCCTTTGTCTTTGAACACCGACCTTCCTCTTTTGGGGCAGGATATTTTGCGATGTGGGTTGCTCCAGTTATAGCTCTGGTGCTTTTGCAGGTCAAAGCTGAAAGGGAGGATGCAGCAATGAAAGCAAAAAGTTACTGAGATCTTTAAACACACTGACATGTAGGAAACAGCTTTTAAAAGACCTTTTTAAAATATGAATGAGCGTGAGATGTAAATAACTTGCTAAGAGGCCAGTTTCCAGAGACAGGATAACCATAGGGGACTGCTTGGCTTGTACTGTATATTCATCTGATTGGCTGAAGTTCCTGGCTCTTTCCCAGATTCTTTAATGTGAAAATATTTATTGAAATTGATGTCTTGATTCTGTGGGTCTTGACCAGTGACCTAGGGTAAGTGTGACATGCTGAGCTGATACTCAGGCTTTTTGGGGTTGAGTACAAAACAGATTTGTTTATTGACTGAGTGGCATCTCCGGTGTAAATTCTCCACTGCTTGGTTGATGATGAGCCAACTGATAAGAAATTGGGGAAAGTTGCTTTCTTCAGCAAAGGGAAGTTATTTCCTGTATATCTCCTGGGAAGAAGACTGTGAAGGATGTAGAAATGCTTTCTGCATGAAGTCACCTCAGCTTTTTCATGTTTTTCATGAAATATAGGTGAAAAAAGTAAAATGCTTTTGGTAGGCACCACCTGCTTAACAAGACCCAACAGCGAGGCAAGACTTAAAACTGTGCTGCTCTGCTGAATTCCCAGTGCTAGTGTCTGAATAGCAGAGTAGGGAGTAAAGAGTGAAAAAGGGCTTGGGAATGGGTTATTCCTCCAGGGTGGTGGACACATCTGTGAGAGAAAGCAAAGGAAACACTCTGAAAAGTGCCTGCTAGGAGTGGAAGTTAACTAAGATAGGTAGGTTGTGTCTTGTAGACAGAGCATGTGTATGTCCATGCAGCAGTATTTTTTGTCTGCTTGAGGTATTGCTGGGCTCTTCCAAGGCAGCTGAGAAGTTATGGTGCTTCAAAAGGAAACATCTTTTCAGGGTACTCACTGTCCAGCTGGACTTGAATGAAATTATTTGTGATTTACACCAACCTGTAAGAATACGTCTGCTCTTTCAGAGCTGTAGGTTCAGTTTTAAACTTTGGATAAGGATAGATAGTATCTCATCTCTTCTCATGTCCACCTGCTGCAATCCTTTTAAAGTGTTGCTTTCATTTAAAAACCATGAGGCACCTTCCAGTACAGGTTTTAAAGCAGAAGTTTAGACCAGCCAAGATAGTCTGTGAGGTTATCTTCCAGCAAAAAAACTTCTAAAGAAGCTGCCACTCAGCCATGGTACTTGAGCAGCCTTCCAGAAACAGCTGCTGGGGATGCAGAAAGCTGAACTTTTCATGGCTGAAAAGTTAGTTTTGCCATTAAAACTAAAATTTAAGAGAATGCAGCTGCCTGCAAAGTGCAGCAGCTGGCTTGAGCAGCCAGGGCACTTCTGGAGCAACGGGGAAAAATAATTTTATATTGTCTTGCATGAGCTCAGCTGCCCCTTAAAAACAACGCAGAATTGGCCAAAGGCAGTTGATTGTGTTTCAGGTGAATTGTAGGAGAGCGGCTGAGGGGAATGTGGGAACACACTCTGATAGTTTTAAGGACACTTCAAAGAACTTCAAAGATGATTATAGTTTTATTTGGATCTCAAAAGCTACCATATAAGAATACTTTCCATTCTGTGTTCCCATTGCTTAGCAAAATCTCCTGCCAGTGCTTGGTTAGGAGTAGGAAATTGTTGTCTTCGGTGTTGCAATGACGACTTTCAGAATTCTGCCTAATGAGGGGGATGTCAGGTGTGCCAGTCCCCAAGAGGCAGCAGAGTGAAAGCAACAGATTGTGGTCCAAAGAACAGAGGGAAATTGGTAATTTCTGTTTGTATAAACTATGTAATTGACTAATGACTCATTTTCTTCTCATGGATAGAGAGTTCAGATGACCTAAAAATACCCTATGTTTTATTCCAAGGTTTGAAGCTTGAGTAGAGTATAGCTGCTGCGAAAATATGTACACATGAAGCCGCTCAGTGGGCAAAGTATTTGGTTATAGGAAGAAAAAGTCTGAAATGAGCTAGTTGTTCTGTTTATGTCTTTTCTAGATCTAAGGTGGCAGTGGGATGGTAAATTCACAGAAGAAAAGCTCGCAGGGGTAGTCCTCCTTCCTTGCACATCTCCTGTGGCAGTGGCAGTAGCTAATGGAAGTAATGTGGAGTCTAATTTCTATCCTGCTACAGAGGCATTTTAAGCCTTTGCTGTTGAGATGCTACAGAAGGCATAAATATCCACAGGTCTCTATACTGCGACATATTGAAAAGGTATTTGTATATAAATATTTGAGCAAGATGTTTTCGTGTTTTGTGGATTTTCAGGCACCTCCTGCCTAATCCCGCTCCTGATGGGGCACTCTTGCACTCACCTCAGTGAGCCTGAGTGTCTGCAGGAGCACTGCCTGGAAGGGTAATGTCAAAAGCATCAGTCATGGGTTTTTATACTGATTGACATTAATTAGCCTCTGTGTTTTCCTTCTCTCACCCTTGTCCCCTTTTTAACTTCATGTTTTTCCTTTGAAACAGAGATTAATTTGGAGTAGCAAGATAGTCAACTGCCATTGTTTGAACCTTCCTGCCCTGTTAATTTTTGTTTGGCAGTGTTGGGGAATAGTGGGGGAGTTCGGCAATGAGGGTGAATCATTTGCTATCACAGTGATGGTTTCTAAAGCCTTCAGCCAGCAACCACCTCCTTTCCTTTAGAAATGTTTCTCTTCTAACCCAGTCATTATAAGTGACCTGCTGTGCTTTTCACCAGCCTCCCTTTGCTGTCTTCTTTTGACTCGATTTGGGCATAGCCTCAAGTTTCCTGAGGACAAGTCATCCCCTCTTCAATTGTGTAGAGATTTGGGAAGCCAGATCTCTACTTCTGCTGTGTCTGTGTCATGAGCGTGGACTCTCCATCACTTAAACACCATGTCTCTGTGGTGACAGCACAAGACCTGATGGCAGGTGGGGGAAGGCGTGGGAGATTCTGGGGTAGCAATGCAGCTCCTGAACCTTGTTTGGTGTGCTCACTGGGCTGTAGATGGTGAGGATGTATATTATCAGGAGCAACTTTGGGCCTCCTGCATGGTTGGCCATGTTTTTGGCTGTCTCCAACAGCCATCCTGGAGAGTTTGAGGTACTGAACAGTTAGTTGCCTACCTAATTTTTTTTTTCCCCAAGCCTCCTTTCAAGTTCCAGCCTAAGCCTCTTCGTAGGTGGTTTGTACTGCTGTATCTTTCCTTTTTCCTCCCAAAGAGAGCCTTCATTTTGCTGTAGTAGCAAAGCCATCGCCTTTTTGTCTCATGGGAGAGGTCATCCTGTTGACCTTTCCTTGCACTCTTCCAATGTCACATAACCTTTCTTGAACTCTGTAACCTGAAATTGCACATCGTTCCAGCTGAGACCTTACTAGTGTCTTGCATATTTTCCCATTCCTCACTGAGACCACGAGCAACATCTGGCTTTTTTACACTCTTGCCATGAGCCACTAAACTATCAAAATCTTTGCCTTTCTATATCACTTCCAACTGTTGAGCTTTCAAGCTACGGAACATACTTCTTTAATCCTAAAGTGCATGACTGCACTTGGCTTTATTACAAGCTGTACCTCCTGTCAGTTGTTTTAGTCCTCAAACGTTCTGAATGTGCTTCTGCCCATCCTCTGAGTTGACAGACTTTCCCAGCTATCTGTTGTCTGCAGATTTCATTCACAGTCCCCTGCTTTCTCTGTCAAGGGAATTAGTGGAATTGCTAGATAAGACTGTCCCAAGGCAGATCTTTTAGGAAATCTGTTTATAGTTTGTCTTTCTCACCAGAATTTCAACATCTGCATAAGCTGCCCTTCTTCTGGCTTTTGGGAGGTGGAGCTTGGTTTGGCTTTAACCCTGGTCCTAAATAGTAAACAGGATTGTTATAAACAAGTTACTGTTGCAAACCAGTTACTGCAGTACAAGGTTATTAAAGTTGGGGATGGTGCATGGGGGGGGCGGACACGAAGCAGGAGCCTATCGCCTGGAGGATGGAGCCACTGGACATGGAGGCCCAGCAAAGGAGACTTCCANTCCGAGAGATGGACCAGTGGGGGGCCCCCAGAGCGAGTGCGGGGATTGGTGCATTCCTGAGCCCCTTCAAGGGTATAAAGGGGGGCCCTGAGGGGGTCGGGGCAGCTTTTTGGTGGTGGTGTGGTGTGGTGCAGTGCTGTGGTAGGTAGAGGCAGGTGTGTTACTTTGTTCGGGTTCTGACTAGCCACATGGGACTCAGGTTCACCCTGGGCACCGCGGGTAGCTGCTTACTGTAATAAACTTATTAATCAAATTTTTAGGGTTCTTGAGTCATTCATGACAGGATGGATTGTGGAGCTGGGCTGGTGGGTGATCCACACGCAGAGAGGCGCTGCGTGTGCCGGGTGTTGGCAACGAGAGTACATGTGTCAGGGCTGTGATGTTAAATGTTTCCTCTTAGACAGAGAAAAATGGCTTTGTGTTCTAATCTGTTAGTATCAACACTTAACAGTTCCTGGAGAAGGTCTTTTTTAATCGTAAAAAAAAAAACCAAAAAAACCAACCAAACCCAGAAAAATAATAGATACATGAAATGGATGATTTGAATGTAAAGTGGGAATGGCACTTTTAATTTATACTCTTATTAACTGTAGGAATGACCAGAGCTGAAAATATCAGTTGTGTCATCTCAAAGCATTGAAGGCATTACTGAAATAGAATTGTCACTGTCTCACTTGCTTATTTGAGTGTGTCTCTGGCAGAAATGGTCTTGAAAACCTTAATCTATGTCTTCCTTTATGGCTAGTGCCAAAAGACCAGAACAGATCATCTCTGTGCGCCTCATAGAAGCCCATTTCCAGTTGGGAGAGGATTACTGTGGTCTCCCAGAGCTTTGAGCGAGCAGCACAGCCATTTCTAAGAACATCAAACACACCAAATGGGTCATTATAGAATGGAAAAAAAAAAAGAACTGTATTTTTAAGCATATGTTGTATATGCCTAAAATGGCCAATAATCTAAATTATTAATGGAGAACACAACAGATCTAGGGCATTAGCTTTATAAATTTTATGAATACGTGTATCAGAGAGGGAAGTCTGTACTTACATGATATTCACTAAAATCAGCGTTTGATGAAGGTGAAGTACTACAAACCCACTCTTAACTGCTATGTTTCCTTTGTTCAGTGGCTTTAAAGCACACCTGGAGAATTCTGGGACATAAAAGGAGCAAACAGGCCATCCCTGAGCCCAGAGGGGGATTAGGAACTTGGTGGCATCTGTGAGATGTTCAGCTGAGGCAGTGAGAGTCTGGACTACACTAGTTTGAAAATGAACAGCATTTACTGTCCAGCCACAGAAATCCATGTGTGACAGCTTGCTCTGTGTGTGCATACTTGAAGAGAAAATTTAGAGTTTTGTCCTTGTATTAGTATCTTGAAGAGGAGTCTATACGCAAACAGATCTTTTTGTGTTAAAGAATCATCTAAAGGTAGGATTTAAAAATTTATATTTTTTCAGTGCCTGACATCTGTTCCTTGCTGCTGTTCTGCACATATTTGCTCATCAGAATGCCAGCGTTGGGTTCACAGAATCTCTGTTAAAGTAATGGAAGTGTCATATGATTGGGTTGTTAGTATTAAGTCAGTTGGGTGTCAGTTGTGCAGTGTATGGTTTCCTTTTTTTTTTCTAATGGCTCTGGAAGCCTTTATAGGGGCTGATCCCTTTAAGTTGCATGACAGAGGGTTTTTATCACTTGGTTAAAAAATTTTCTGCTTGAAGTCCAATTACTTTCCACAAAGGTGTGGAAAGCCCCAGTTCTCAACAGAGGTTATTTCAGGGAATGTTTGTACTTTGGGTGGCCAGTATAAGAGGCTTTGATCCTTAGATCTGCTGAACTGTGAAACTTGTGCGAAAAATGACTTTGCAAACATGACCCAGTTTTTGTCCTACCACCTGGATTCACCTGGTGTGTTAGAAGTGATGGAAGAAGAAAGGCCAGGTGGGGATGATTGCAGCTGTCTGTCTGAGGCTTTTGGCACTGTCCTAATTTTTGGTTCTGGTGCTTTCTCCAATCTATTGGAACAGATTTTTGAGACCTCACTACCACAGCTGTGGTGTTGCGTGGGCTGCATAGCTGCATACCAGCCCGGGAATGTTAAACAGAGTTATAATGGATTCTTATTTTCACCTCGTGATTTAAAACAAACTCTTCAACATGTGGTTGTGGCTTGGGTGTTGTCACTTTACAGCACTTGCTGTTTCAAAACAGATGACTGGAATCACAGTAGTTTTTAAGAGCACACTTGCTTTTTCCCTAGGGTTTTCCTCCTGGTGACAAAGTTCCCTTCCCAGTACCTCCAGTCCAGCAGGGACCCACGCAGTCTGTCTGGCCATGCAGTGCCTCTGTTCCCCAAAGTCTCCACTACTGAGCTGCTGCTCAAGAATTAACTATTTCAAGTGTTTATGGTGCTGCAGATGAGTTTCCTGTGCTGCCAGCTCAGTGAGGTTCCTGGTCCTGTGGCAGCACATGGGGAGGAGGCAGCAACGCTGAAGATGAGCAGCAAAAATGTCGAGTTTGCCTTATTGTGCAAAGATTTACAGTGTTGCTGTCGTGTAGCTTAGCCTCATTTAAAGTGTGCACTTAGGCATGGCCTATTGATATAAGCCATGCCAAATCTCCATCGCTGAATTTACAGGGGAGACACGGGGCCAAAGTCCTGTCTTAGCTACCATATAGGATTTTCCTTTAATGAGGATAGTGAAGTAATGGCTTATTGGGACTTTGGGACCAGATCCTCTCCTAGAATAAATAAAGCTAAGCTCATTTAGAGCAATTGAGCATTAATCTCTATAAGACTTTTCCAAAGATATATTGCAGTGAACATAACAAGGAAGAGAGCTCATTATTTTCCAAGAGAAGTGACAGATGAGAGTGCATTTCCACTCCGCAATTATCATAGCTTCCTTTTTAATCACATCACTGAAAACAACTAGTGGCCATTGCAATGGCAGTATTTGTGAATGGAGGCTGGATGTATTCAAAACAGCATGAAGCCGGTAATTTTTCTTTCTTACAGTGTATCTTGCCAAATACCTAATTTTCAAAGATTAGAGTCTTGGAGCGCGGAGCTGAGCGCCTGATTGGCTGGAGGACATTCACGGCTCAGTAATGAAACACTGATGTATAAAATGGTAATTGATCCCCGGAGCACTGTGAGCACTGAGCCAGATCACATTATGTGCAGATTCCAGTGCGGCAACAGAAACTGTACAAATGTTGGCACAGAGGGTTAAATGCGAGATTAACTAACCACATTCTGCAGAGATGGGACTAAAATGGGATACACTGTTAAAAATTTTTGGGGTGGTTCATCAGAGAAGTGATTTTCAATGCAGTTTTAATCTCTGTACATTTGTTTCACAGATGCAGTCAGAGGTGATTTCTTCTCAGAAAGGGCTACTGCAATTTACTGCCAAGTCCAAGCCTGACCAGTCACAAAAAAGTCACTTTGGGAGCTAATGGTATTTTTTTATGCACCTGTAGCTGTTATATGTTACTTTTGCAGACTCTTTTAAGCGCATTGCGTGCCTAGGAAAACTTTTTTTTCCTTTGTGACAGAAAGGCTACTCCAGCACTTGAGTTCCAAACTAATTTAAAAAATAATCCCCACCCTGCTGCTGTTTTTAGACATTTGCGTTTGGCCTGTATGACTTGTCTCTCCATGAAGTCCTAACAGAACTGGTTCGGTGTGGGTAGTTAAGCTAGCAAGACAATGCAGCTGTGACAATGGATTTTGTGCCCCTGGGTACAGTGGGAGGCTGAGCTAGAACTCCTCTGTGGTTTCTGATCTTCCTGGAAGTAATGGTGATTCTGTTGTCCCCATGGGCTGCTGTAATTGCAGGTTCAGTACTTCCCATGTTTGTTGCCTTGCATGGGGACTATCCAGACTCCTTTCTGCTGCACTGAGCGAATAAGGCTCACTTGAATAAACTCTCTTCCTTCTTTTGTGTGTGGGTGGGGATAGCACCTGTGTGGTTTATATGGAAGTATCTAAACTCTGGATGTCAGAATGCAATCCAGAAGCTGTTTGAGAGTGTGCTCACCACAGGCTGGACCCCACCATACCTCTGCTGTCTTCCCCATCTGGCATGTGAGATCGCTGGTGTGTACAAAACATTTCTTCAGCTCTTCCAAGGTAATAAAAGTCATCAGTGTGGGTGGAACAAACATCCTTCCTTCATCAAAAGCTTGGAGAGGTTGAAGCTAGGTTAGTAGCCAGCCCCTGGTGCAGGAGGAAAAATTGTGCCTGGGGCAATCAGCTAATCTTTGCCAATTCTCTGCGCTACTCTGGACAAACTTCTTTGCCTGCAGAGTGTTTGACTGAAAGCAGTCTCCTTGTATTGGTAATTCTGGAAAATGTGAAGGTAAATTGGTCTGTGTCTAGGAGGGCAAGACTATTCAATTCCCAGAATCCTAGAGATGTCAGTCCTACTCTCTGCCAGCCAGGGTTGTAGCCAGCTGGGTGGTAGAAATTCCTGATAGATGAAGTGACAGTCCATTTTCCAAGCTGTTGGACAGTCTCCGAGGTGGATTGCAGGATCTTCTCTTGATTTCTTTCAACAATTGCCTATTGTGTCTGAAAACAATTGCTCAGTTCTTCATTTTAACCATGGCAAGACTGTAAATTAGGTTGCTTATTTCTTTTCTTTTTGTTTGCAGTTTTTGTTTGTTTGTTTGTTGGTTTGCTGGGGGTTTTTTGGTTGGTGGTTTGTTTTGTTTTTTTCCTTTAATTTTCTTTTTCTTTTTCCTGCATTGTTGAGTCATAAATCTGGTGGAAGTTGGTAATTCTGCCTCCCCGGTGGTTGATCTCTGCAACAGGCACCATGTGGTCATGGCACCATGTCTCTCAATAGTCCGAGGAGCCACCGGGTTTAGTTAAAACTGAGGCAGTTTTGTGAAGAGCAGGACTCAGTGATCTGTATGGTCCAAGATCCCTTCCAAGTTGATATGTTCTGTGATCCTTTGTGCACTTTAGCTTATGCTTGCTAGATTTTGCACGTACTTGTAGATATATCTTGTGAAATTGCAGAGTGGTACTGCTGTGGACTTCCTGTCTCTTCAGCATAACCCATAAATAGAGCATCCAGAGCTCAAATCAGTTCAGGTGGTAACAGTTGAATGCTGCTACATGAGTTTCACTGTGGTCTTGAGTGTTGCTTACATCATTTGAGCCTAATCTTGTGGGGAAATGGGGTTTAAATATGCTGCAGGTACTGCTGGTGTCCTGTCAGGCTGTTGAATCATTCCTGTTTGTGAGCCCAGTAGAAAGCAGAGTTGTTAGAGTGTGGGTGCATTGGATCTTCAGTTAGCTGGTGTGCCAGCTGATAGCCCATGTGCAGAGCAGGCTATGTGATGCCACAGCTTAAAACCCCACTTTTGCAGAGAGGTGAAGATGTAGAAGTGCACCTGGGCAGGTTGGTAGAGCTCTCTCTGTTTTCCAAGCTCTGGAGTTGCAAGTGGACTGCCACCTCTATAAAAAAGTGCAAGTGGCAAGAAATGCTTGTTTCTGTTTGATTCTTAATCCCCCTGTATTTTTCACTACAGCTGTTGCCTGTGGGGTTTTGAATTACTTGGTTTGGACAAGAGTTAGCCACATGAGTGTCTCACTGACTCTCCCTTTCCCATTCTGCCTCTCTGTGTTGTGCTGTTGGCGTTATGAACATCCCAGGATGATGCTTAAATCCAAATAAACAGAGTTGCCATGGCAATTAAAAGAAAACTGGAGAAGCGCTTTTGTCTTTCTTGTATATTGCCCTGTATGATGCTATGTTCATAGAAACGTCAACTGTAGGTGGGATAATACAAGTTTTTTAGGAGAAATAATGAAATTAGGATCTGATGGATAACCACCTGGTGGTGATGGAGTTGTTGCACTTCATACTTGCAGCCTTTTGGTGCCTTGCAGCCTCCAAGAGCTCTGGGTGCACTGGGCAGGGCAGGCTTTCTCTAGTTTTCTTGAACATTTGTTTTGAGTATTTTTCCCCTCCAGACTGTGCTACTTGCTGTGATTTGTGGTGGGCCACTTCTGGTCTGCTCAGTTAAATGAGCAAAATGTCTCTGTTTTCTTCTCCTGACAGCACCATGGCCATCACCAACTGACAGATGCTCATGAAGTTAGGTCAGTGGTGCTCCACTGCCAGATGATTGTAGTTAAAAAAATATTTATAACTGGCTAGAACTTTTTTTTATTCTTTGCATATTGATTGATTGGCTTTTAGCTGAAGCCAGTACGTATTTTAGACAGATGAAAAACAGATTTTTTGTGAGCATTCTTCTTGTGTCTGTTTGCTTTAAGAATGCTTTTAATACTTGGCTCAAAGGAATTTAATCTCTTTTTTTTTCTTCAGAAAATGATCATTTTATAGCATGTTGAACATTAAAGTTAATACAGGTATTCAGAGTGTATGAAAGGTTTTTTGTGCATACATTTTTAACACAAAAATACCTTGCATGCCAGCAATGCCATCAGCTTATTCTCTCCCTTTACCTTGTTCTCAGATCATTTCAGTTCTTTAATCTTTTGCAGATGTACCTTCTTGCAAGCAGACTGCAAGTCTATCATGTGTAATACAGTTCTATTTTCTTTATATGTCTTATCTTGGCAAAAGCACATTAAATATAAACTGGGAAAATGAAAAGTATAATAAGTAATTAATGACAATGGTTTTAGTGCAGACATCATAAAAATAATGCATATTTCTATTTTAGAATGTGTCCTAAAATTTGACCATGGGCTAATTGCAGAAAGTATTGGAAAGATTTGAGTATGAAGGAGAGAAACACTGACTATGCAGCAAAGTTGGGGAAAATGTAAAATAAAAAATGGTGTGGTGATCATTATCTATTAGTAGCTTGCCTCTGTGAGGACTATCAGGGGCTTAATGCAGAAGTCACTTGATGAAATTTGTTGTGTGGTAGGCCAAAGGTCAGTCTTGATAATTGCAATGATCTCTTCTGGCCTGTAAAGCCTTGAATTGAGTAGCCCCAGTCATGTTTCCAGCAGTATAGGACCCAAAATATGGGAAGTCCTTATTCTGAAGAGTTTGCAAGGCAAACAAGAGAGATACAGAATAAACAGGATGCGCCAGAGAACTCCAGAGAGGAAATGACTGGGATGTCATTGTTTGTGAAAGTGTCGTCTGTGAGAAAACACTGTAGATTTATAACTTCTGGGCATCATGTAAGAAACGAGCAGAGAGGAGGACTTGAAATAGGTGGAATAATGCCTAGGAGGAAAAGTTACGAGAAGCATTTTAAACATTGAGAGAAGAGGGGAATAGAAAAAAACCCACAAGGGTAGGGCAGTTGCTGTCTTTGGCTGGCAGATGGGAGAAAAATGAATAAAGGCTGCTTGGACCTTAAATAGGGCTGATTCAATCTGGGCTTTCAGGGCAAGGCTGCTGAGTGAGAGCTTTTTGCACCAGAAGGTGTCTGTGATCCGATGGTGTCTGGTACCCAGGCTGGTGATGGTACTGAGCTTTGGTCTGCTCCTTCATTCAACCTAAATTCTGCAGGCAGGACTAAGTTCAGACAGGGCACGTAGCAGTCCTCTTACCTGTTAGCAAGGTGAAGAGATGAAAGGCGTGACCGTGTGCTCTGGTGATGGAAGTCGGTGGGGGACTGGGTTTTTACCTGCTTTGGGCCCCGAGCATCTGAGGTTGTGGCCCCAAACCTAGGCTGTGGCAACCAGCTCTAGGAATCCTCATTCAAAATAGTTACATCTTAATCTATTTTAATATTAGGGATGTAAACTGAGGAAAATAAGTGACCTCTTCTAAATGATTAAAGACCTACTATGACAGCTGCTAAGTACAAACAGTGCATTTAATGTGGCATGGCTTCTGTCTCTTGCCAGCCTGTGCTGCTCCAGATATGCACAGATATGTACCTTGTTTGTAAATGCAGTCACAGGTTTATGTGCAAAGATCAGACCCATGTGCATGCCAGGTGTGAACTTGACAAGGATCACTTGCTTTACTGGGACCTCTGGGCAGAATTACTGCCTGTATTATAAAGACCATTGCAGTCTATATTGTTCTGTTTAATATATCTTTTAAATGGTAAGGATTCCACATGATCGATTCTTTTTTCTGTGTGCACTGAAAGCATTTTAAAAACCGTTTAAATACAATCCATATTAATTTGACTGTGTGGATGCCTTTTTAAAAAGCACTGAGAAGAGAGAGAGGAGGCTTTGGGAGCATGCCATTTGCTGCCTCCTATCAGATGCCAAAATTTGTTAGCAGATGAGGCTTTTGGATATTTTCTTGGCGGTCAGGGGGTTCAGAGCAGTTTCGGTGCAGGATGTGATATTCCTCTGGGTGCAGTAAATCCTTTATATTTACAGCAGGATGGATTGCTCTAACTGGAAGAGATGAGCAGTAACACAGGCATGCCTCTCCCTCGCCGCTTTCTCCTCTGGACGTTGGAAAACCTGCATGCTCTGGGTGACTTGTAGGGATGGCCAACATGTGGTGTGTGTGAGCTTGGTGACCATGTGGAGAGCATGGAGGGTGATGGCCAGAAGAAAATTTTCAGATACCATGATAGTGAAGATGCTGGGCCACTTAGCAAATACACATGAGAAAGGAGTCCAGAAATGTCTGTGTGTGTAGGCAGGCAAGTTTTAGGTGAATAGCTCCTGAGGGTGGACTCTCAGATCTGCTTAACAGCTGCCAGTTGAGGTGAGTAATTGCTATCAAAAAGCATTTGATCTGTGCTGTGACAATTCGGCTGCTCCTCTCCTCTCTTGCTGCAGCATTTCCAAAGAAGGGCAGTGGGGCTGGTGAAGGCTGTGGAGCACAGATGTGATAAGAAATGGCTGAGGGAGCTGGGGGTGTTTAACTGGAGAAAAGGAGGCCCAGTGGAGAGCCTGATCCTTCTCTGCAACTACCTGAGAAGAGGGTGTAACCAGGTGGGGGTTGGTCTCTTATCTCAGGAAGTGACAGGAAAAGAGCAAAGAACTTCAAATTGTTCCAGAGGGGGTTTATATTGGATATTAGGAAAAAAGTTCTTCACCAAAAGAATTGTCAAGCACAGGCTGCCCAGGGAAGTAGTGGAGTCTCCATCCTGGAGGTGTTTGAAAGAATGTAGATGTGGTGCCTAGAGATATGGTTGAGTGGTGGGTTTGGCAGTCCTGGCTTAATGGCTGGACTCAGAGGGCTTTTTCAACCTAATTGATTCCATGATTCTTTATTGGCCCCATGAGAGGAGCCCTATTCATGTAGCATTTATTTGGTTCTTGGCCTGTAGCAAAATTGATTAAAATTGAAGCATTATTGATCATAAGTACTGCATTATTTTCCTGGATCTTTTTCTCATCCATGCAGAGAAATGAAATACTGCATTATTAATTTTTCCCTGCATTACATGGTTGTCTAGTATCTGCTGATCTTTTGAAGTCCTACACTCTGAAGACCTCACAGCTGAAGTGCTAACTTGGCCTTAATCCAAAATTTTGAATCAAAGTCCCATTACACTGCTTCTTTGTTCAGGGGATGGAACCTGTGTTTCTGTGGGACCTGGGCTGGGCGTACAGTGTGGATGCTGCTGCCAGCGAGAGCAGGGGGGGTCCCCCTCTCCCCCAGCTGCCAGCTGCTTGGCAGAAGAAGCAGAAGTCAAGGAGCAAGCTAAAGTGGAGCCTAAAATGTCCTCAAAGCACTGGAGAGGACTTTTGGCCTGGTTATGGCTCCCTCAAGGGAGAGTGTCTTTTTTTTGGCACGGCAAAAGTCTCATGAAACAGGTCAGATCAATCCATCTGCTTTTTTGCTAGAAAAGCAAAATTCAAATGAGACTCGTTATCTGCACAGTTTATATATTTAGGAGTTGCGTTAATTATCCTCATTAGCTTAGTTTCTTGAGAGAAATGCTCTTGATCTTACCCCTTGTGCCAGAAATACAATCTGGAACGAGTCTGTGAAAATAAATAACACACTGATATGGTTCATGCAATGACTTCTGAGTACCCTGCTTGGGCAGCATCTGTCATTGTGATCATTCCTGTCTCACCTTGTTGGGACCCTTCAGATTGTTTTTCTTGGACTTCAGCTGGTAGGAGCTGCCATTTAGCAAATCAGTCCACGTGGTTAAGAGGTACTGCTCTCTGATAATACTCAGTGCAGCTTACACTTGTCAGACCCTGGAATCTATTTACTGAATTCTTTTCAGATAAGTCGTTTTTGGCACTTTGCAAAGTTTCCTTCCATGTGTCCTCACTGGCTGAATGCTAATTTATTCAGAAAGGCTCAGCTCCAAATGCACGAGACAGTATTTTCAGTGTTTCCTACTGTCTGGACAGCACTGCATTTGGAGAATTCATGCCTCCTCTCTCCTTTGTGTCCTTAATTTCCTTTGCTAAATGTGTGATGATGTGACACAGACACTTTATATACTTACATTAAATGGCATTGTATTGTAATGGGAAAATAGATCTCCACTCATAGCCTCTCCAATGGGAAACACCCAATAAGCTCATTGTATCTATACAATAAATTCACTCAAAGTGCCTTTGACAAATGACATCTCTGAATTTTCTAGTCTTTAGTGATTCCTCTAGCCTGGAGGATACAATGAATTAGCTGATCTAAGCTGAATTGTCCTAAATATCCTGATTATTTCTACTGTCTGAACCAGTAGTGGAAACAGAGAAAAATTGTACGGAGAAAGGGATAGAAATTATAGGGTATGCAAAAAGAGAGATTGTCAGGTCTGAAGGGCAGTTGTTTCCATTTACTCTGACCTTGTGTATGAAAAGTGGCAGTAGACCTTCTGGAGTGATGTTTGAAACGTATAATCACTTAGTCCAAGCTTTGGGATGGGATTTTTCTCTCAGTTCCAATTCCATAAGCAGCTCAGATATCCATCTGCATGGCTCTCAGCATTCCAGCACCCGATTATTCATGGTGGATTAATGAGATGCAGAAATTAAACCAAGGAAGTGGTTTTGATCTCCTTTACAATCTAGGAAATAAGGCACAGTGTCCCCTGCTCCCCTTCCCCTGGGAACTGCCTGGTTTGAGCGAGAGTCACATTAGAACATGTGTAAGCACCAAGAAGGGCTTATGTGCTCTGCCAGCACAGAGCTCTGTCCTGCCCTAGCGCTGGGCGTGCTCCTCATTGTGACTTACCCACATGGCCTGGATTAGGGCTGTGTTTTCCAGGGCACCTCAGCTGCTTTGCAGCAGCACGTGCTCAATGCCACTGCAGTCGTGGCTGGGTCAGGAAGCTTGGTGCTGGTCTCATGCCTGGGCATGCTTCAGTAACTTGTGAACTGCATGTTCTTAGATCTAATTCCCCGCAGGTCTGATCAGTGAGGTGTTCTCTTGAGTGTGTTGGCCTGTCACGCGTGTATACACAACAGGCACAGTGTGCAGGTGAGCTCTTGTAGCCACTGTGTAATTACAAAAAATAATTAACAGTGGTTAGAGGAGGTTATGCCTGGCTTAGTTGGGCTTGGGGCTCTGGGTTTGGGGCGCTTGCTCATGGACAGTTGCATGGAAGGACCTTATTAAAGCCTTAATCCAAATGTTTTCTCTTTCATGGTGTGGATTTTTCTTTTTTCTTTTTTTTTTTTTTTTAATGAGAGACACGCTAGATGCATCCTATTAATTAGCTGTGGATGTTTCATTGCATCTGATCTGACTCATGCTTCCTCATCCCACATTTGAGATCTTTGGTAAAGACAAGATCTTGGGAATTGGGTCAAAGGGATCAATTAGGGAAGGAAGCATAACAAAGCTTTTGGATTTAAGGAACTCCTCCAGAGGTGCCTTGTTTTTCACTGGGCAGTGTTTTAGCAAGGTAAGGTGTTACTAATCTGTCTTCTGGGTTTGGAAATTTTTGTGAGATACTACTAGTCAACCAGGTTTGAGTTTGAAGAAAAACAGGCAATTAAGTGGGGAGGCATCAGTTTCACCTGCCTACCTCGAAGAGCCGGCTGATGTCCCAGTAAATTACAGCTTTCAGGAGTCAGTGATTCATCTCTGCAAGCAGCACAACAAGTGGGAGAGCAGTTGTTTGGCGAAAGCCATGTTCAGGCCTCTTAGCACACTTAGTATTCCTGTAGAAACTTGGGGATGGATTAGCACGTGGTGTTCTTGCTGGAGCCTATGGAGAACCTTTTCAGAGGGAAACAGCAATAGCGTGTTTTTCCTCCCTTTCCCTTGATTGTGGTGATGCTTTCTCACCCTGCCCTTGTGCTGATGCCAGTGTTGGCATGGGTGGATGGTCAAAGAGGTCAAGGGACCTGTGCTGTTGAAAACAAACCCTTTGCGCTACACTCCCAGGTTGGTTTTTCATACAATATCCCAGTCTGGAAGTGAACTTGAGATATCATCTGGTCCAGTGTTTCCTGGGAATAGGAGCCTGGATGAGTTTATCTAGCACCCTGCATGGTCACACCATGAAAAAACCTCCAGCAATGTGGACTCTCCCACATCCCTGAGGAGGCTGCTGTTTTTAATTGCATCATATCTCTGGTTTGCTGATGGAGCAGCTCTGTGTGCCCTGGCCGTGGCTCATGGATGGCAGTGCAAAAGCATACAGGCGCAGCACCATGGTGGCTTTGATTCCACTTTTCCTAATCGTGCTTCTGCTCTCAGCTCTGCCATGGATTTGCTGAGTGGCCTCAGGCAGTCACTGTAATCCCATCACAGGTTTCTCCACGACAGGGCTAATGCTAGTGACCTGTGTGAAGCAGAGGGATGCATCCAGCTTTAGGTAATCCAGTTTAGCATGTGGACTAATAAGGGCTGAGAGCTGAGCCCAGTTTGCTGGTGAAATACTTGTTTGTTTCTTTTCTCCTCATGGCTCTGGGGCCATGGAGGTGCCCACATGTGTATTTACATAGCATCCCAGTGCAGGGACTGATGAAACCTGAAACAGCCTGGGCTGTCAGTTATGTCCCTATAGGGGATCCAGGGCATGGGACTGTTTGAATGGTGTGCAGTGATGAGAAGGACATCATGGAAACCCTACCTGACTGTGAAAGTAAGTGTGGCTGCTGTGAAAATAGACACAACAAATTGGATTACACTTCAGAGGAAAGTGCTCTTATTCACTGCTGAGTGATGAGCAAAGTGAATTTGGGGCTGTGAATATCATGATGTGATTTATTAGTAATCACTTCCATAGTGGTTTTCATCTATAGATCTAAAGTGGCAATTAGTATGAAGGCACAAAAGTATTGTTCTTACTTTATTGAGGCACAAAATCGTCAAACGATCTGCTGCAGGGCATTTCATGAGTCAGTGGGGTTGGGCATGGTGTCTGCTTTGAGGAGGATAGTTTTCCTATGATTGGTTTGTGTCTGCCGATGCCAGTTCTGTATGTGATTTGATTAATAATTGTGAATGTGACTTGAAATTTTACGGAGTTTTTTGCTGATGGTGGGTCGGAGCGCTGCCAGCACTTGCTGACAGTAGAGGCTAATTCATGCTAATCTGTAGTCTTGGTATGGTTTAATCCAGTTCATCTCGAGTAACATGTTTCTCCTTTTAAATTCTAATTAAATTAATTCTTTCTATTGCTTTAGTTAAGAAATAGATACCTGCGTGTTTTAATGGGAAATACGAAAAACCCCTCAAGCCTTGAGAGCTGTGTAGGTGTCCTAGCTGCTCTTAGTCTGCTGCTTTCTTGAAATTGGACCTGGTTTTCCTCCTTCTCCAATTAAGCCAGATAATTAAATCTCCGTTTTTTAGTCATAGCCAGCATTTTTAATCCTGTAACTCAGCCTGCCAGAGGAAGTCGTCTACATTTCTCAACACAGCAGATCCCTAGTAAACATGGCATTAAATCCAATCCCATACTGTTTCTCTCTATTTGTCTGTCTTTTCTTGACCTGGTACTTTTATGCTGTGTGTTTCCTGTGCTAATGGTTGTTTTATTTAAATGCCACATGCACTGTGATTGTACTTGTAGCTCGAAGTATAGGGAGGGTTTTTAAAGTGTTAGATTTAGTTACATGTACTTGATATTTAGAGTACAAGCACAAAGATGTTTTGACTACAGCTGCCTAGACCCAATTTGACAATCAAATAAAAAGCTGGAGTTTTCAGCAACATGTCTTCAGCAATACTAATTGCTTCCTCACTTCTATATTCATTGCATGTCCTTTGTTTGATGGTGAAAGCTTTTAAATCAGCCATTGCATCTTACCTGAAGGCTGCTTTGCAGTTGCTAAGTGTAGGTGTAGGGGATGATGATTGAGATAAGGAGCTGAGCTGAAGAACTTGAAGTCTTGTGAGTCTTTATACAGTGATGCTTGATGACTTTGATGTACCAAACAAAATTTGAAGCACTACAAATAATGCTTCACTTCATGGATAAGGAAATACAGGTATCTCTTCCCATTTGGATGTTGTCCTTATTCAGGACTTCTGAATTGTTTCCTTCCCTGTACCTGTAGCATCTCCTCATGGAAGCTGCTTTTGGAACTAGATTCTAGTAGTTGTTTCCTAGTTTCATTTTCAATTAAATTTGAACTTGCTGGGTGAAGGACATGGAGAGATATGGAAGAAGCTACTTAAACGGTGATGTGCAAAAAAGCCCAATGCAATATTTGGGTTGCTTTATGACACTTGAAAATGAAGACTTGGGTTCCGTAGCTGTAGTAACTTGGCCCTTTGCATAGTGTGATTGGCACAATTTTATGCTTATTTTATGGGACTCAGGACTAGATTTACTTTCTTGCTAAGCTGTGGCCTGAGGGAGCAGAATGCGTGATGCTGTGGGCAAGTCCATACACTTGTGGTTGGAGTGTACGAAGCCAGCTTGGACACTTCAGCCTGCACACCACAAGTGCATCCAAGATCTCCGTATTACCATGTTCCCAGCTCCTGTTTGTGTCATTGGGGTGCCTTTTTGCCACAGCAGTTTGACAAAAGGCTGTGATATGCCGGGTTTGTGTATGTTTATTATGTCCCATTGATTACTGTCTGTTCCGAAGACAGATTAATAGTTAGCAAAACAAATTGCTTGAGAGCGGGTGTGTGTAGGGAGTGGTGCTGGTGCTATCTGTTATGATGTCTGGAAGAGATCCATCAAGGCATGCAGCTCTCTACTGTATAAGTAGGATGTGGTCAGGTCAGTGGTGCAGAGTGAGACTTCTTGTCTAGGAAAGGGAAAAAATAAGAGTTTAGAACAAGGAGAGAAGTAAAAATAAGAAAGCAAAAAAATCCCCCAGTTTTTGGGGCATTGTTCCAAATGGGCAGTACTGTGAAAGTAAGAGTTGGCTTCTGGGTTATATATATTGGGAGGGAGCTTTCAAACAACTGACTTGGTATCTCATGCTGTTCCTTCCCAGAATTTTACTTTTTTTTCAAAGGAATGTTTTCTTTTCCCTCTTTGCTTATTAACTTTTTTCTGTGAGGAAAAACCTCAGTGCGAATCAGTAGCTCAAAAAAAAAAAAACAACCCAAAGTCTTTCACAGACTGTAATTCTAAGGGTTTGGATGCTAAGGATTAGTTTTTGCTTCCCACCTAAAGTGATTTCAGGGCTTTTGCAGTCTGGGTGTACAGCTTGGGGCTACCATGGCCCTCCAGTCAGGGGAAGCCCTGATGCCCGGTTATTCAAGGATGCAGGGAATAACACACCTGGGAGAGCCTTTCCTGTGTATGTGCCACTGCAGTTCTGCAGCACAGCCGCACCAGGTGCTTCTAGAAATGACACTGCACTGATGGGGGATTATTTGGGCTATAGAAATGAAGATTTCTGGGGCTGGAATGCACCGTGAAGGAAGGAGTAGACAGGGAACTCCACAGGGGCTTTTTTTTCTACCCTGTATTTTCTGCAAGAGAAAAGCAGACCTGAAGCATAGCTGCGACTAATGGGATCCTGAGCTGAACTTTGCAGCTTTCCCCTGTGATCGTAGCAGACTGACCGAAGCTCTGTGCTCGGAACTGGCTGATTTCAGGGTGTGTCATTGATTTGTTCTGGATGGTGGCAACTCCTCTGACTTCACTGCAGTTTTCAAAAAAGGAGGGGTTTGTGTTTTTCATCCATTGCAAAACTGTGTTGACTGCATTGTCCCTGAAATATAAATAATATGTGTTCCTGATTTTTGTTGAGGAGAAAACCAATCCAGGTTTAGTTCAGGCACTGCTAACTTGCTATCTTTTTATTCCCCACAAAAAGTTCTTCAGTTCTGATTTCAAAGAATTGGAGGTAAAATTTAGTTCTAATTTTAGGGCTAAAATTCTACCATTTTAGTTATACAGGCACTGTTCATATCATTCTACAAAGAAAATGCAAGAACTTGAGTGTGCCTCTGTAGTTATTAAATGTTGGCCATTGTAGATAAAATTGGAGGGAGGAGGAAAAGCCAGGCTGAGCCAAAGGGTGATCAAAACTCCAAAAGGTCTCAGAAGCCAGTGTGCCTGGGAGAGTTTAAAAATGGGACACTGATGTCAAAGCCATTTTGGTGCTTTCAGATGTGCCATCCTCAGAGTTCAAGGACCCTGGAGCCAAAATGAATGGTGTGGGTTTATAACTAATGGGGGCAGTTTATAACTTCAAATTGTCACTTAATTTTCTTGTTGTTATTGCCATGCAATTAAAGTCACGGCCATTGAGCTAAAAGATGAGGGGTTTTGATTGGATTTTTGGGTCTGTAATTGCTGCTGTGATGTGGCTGCCTGGAGGCAAGGACTTGCAAACTGATCTTTCCAATAGGAGGATTATAGCTGAGGAGGGAGTGCTGGGTTTAAAGAAAGAAAAGTTTAAAGCTGTCATATAGTGGTTTCCACTCAGATGAAAAAGCAGAGGATTATAAAGCTTTTGTAAAAAAAAAAAATAGCATTGTTAAGGACTGACAATGGAAAAATCACTCTTAGGGAAAAAAACCTCTTGTGTCTTGCATTTTGAAAGGATGATTCCCCAAAAGTAGAGGGTGAAGTGAGCTCCCAAAAGGCATGACAGGCAGCTCTCAGGGCTGTGCATCTCTGAAATTCTGCTCCTGAGAGAAGTTTTCTCAGCTAAACTGGTGGCTGAGTTGCAGTTGTACAGGGCTGCTTTCAGCAATGTAGCCCTTCTGGTCTGAGTCTGGGGCTGGGGACTTCATATACTTTCTGGGTTATTTTTTCTGTCATTGTGTTTTGGACCCTCACATGTCATGTAAAAAGGTCTCTCCTTCCATCCTTGTTGAGGCTTGAAAGTATTTTTTGCAGATGAAGAGGAGGTCAGGCTCCCTCTAGGTGGTTGCTGGACACAGGAGACTTGTGGCTGGGGTGGAAAAGTGAGAAAATGAGATGGAGAGTATGAAAACATCAGAGGCATTTGAAGAATGAGGGGAAATAACTTCCTTCTTTCCATATTCTCTTGATGCTGCCTTAAGCCATTGGGTCGGGAAGGGCTTCAGTGGTTCATTTCAGACCCTTGATATGCTGTCAAGTTAGCCCAAGGAGACGGGGCACTCAGGTACCTGAGGTGTGGAAACCCAGATTTGTTCTCCTTCTCTTTTTGTGTGATTTACCCAGGATTATTTGTAATAATTTCCAGACTTTCTAAGGATCAGTGGTATTGCAGTGTCTGAAGATTTTTCACTGTTGTGCTCCATTGGGTCTCTGAGTAGCCTGTGTTTGACTTGGATCAAAACATGGAGCAGTGTCTCAGGCTTCAATACTCCTTGGTAAGGGCCAATGTATTTAGTCACAGTAAGTGTAAAACATCTCCATTTTGTGATTAAATTTGATTTCTTTACATGGTAGTATTTTAAAATACCACCTTCATAATAACACTTCCTTTCTGGAGCGTGTCTGCATCAACTGGAAGGGTAATGGCTGTAATATTAATTGCTACAGAAAGAAGTATTTTTTTCACTTATTAGCAGAAATGAGTTAAATGAGATAAAGCTGGGTCACACTACTGCACAGTACATGAGAGGCCAGGCTTTAACCCTTGGCTAAAACACACACATGTCCACATTAGGTTTTAAGATGCAAAATGAGAAGTTGAATGCCTTGCTAATTTTTCCCCAATGCTAATTGAATTACTGGGCCGTCGTGAAAACCTGTGGAAAAAGTGTGTGGAAAGAAAGCAGCTTGGCTGGAGGACCTAAGCTGACTGGCATCGCTGGGGGTTGGTATTTCTGGAGACGCTGGAGTTGCCAAAAGCTTGCAGACACTGTGCTGAACATGGCCAAGGGACCAGGTTAGCATGGGAGTCCTGCCTGGCTGACAGCCACAGGGACATGCAGGATGCTCTTTGAGCTAATGTGGGCCAGGTAGTGGAGCAGGCTGATAAAATCCTTGAGGCTACAGGAACGGTCAGGTTGATCCCTGCCTTCCTAAAGCTGGCAAGGAAGCAGAAACACTGACCCAAGCAAACCGAACCCTCATGTTTGCTTCAGAGCGGGAATCACTGCTGTGCAGCTGGCTGTGGTTCTCTCTCTTTGTATTTGTCTTTTAAAATTCAAATGCTTTGGCCAGAAATGTTATAGCACAAGTCTGTGTCTCGGAGGACATTAGTCTGTTGAGACACTTGGCAGGATCACAGAATATCTGAATGTGGAGTAACTTGCTTTTTTCATTTTGTAAACCCTTATGTAAACATATTGTTTGGATCATTGGGAGTTGATTGTTTAACTTTTCTCTCTACAGTTTGAAAAGCAACAACAAAAAGCCCAAAAAGAAAAAGAAACAAACCACTACTTATTTTCCTGGTGTGCCTGTGTAACACTTTTCAAATGTAAAAAGCCTCTTACGATACGGAAAAGCAGCAATACTATTTATACTGCCTTTATGAAAAGACTGATCAAAGGAGCACAACTGTGCTTGGCTTTATTTAGCGTTGATGACTGCATTAAGGTCAGGGTGCTTATTATTTTATTGAATTCGAAAGTTACGGGCTCTGGAAAGCACAAAGCCGGCTGAGGCTCTGGTGTGTGCTCGATTTATATCGTATTATGTGCCACGCTATCACAACATGTTTTGTGCTCTGATGGCTGCATTTCTCTGTCAGTCATTTGGAAATTGTGCTTTGTGTTTGTGGCTTGTCTGTCTCACATGCTCTCTCTCTTTTTAAAATTTTTTTCCCCTTAAACCTTGCTCAAGGGTGTTGAGAATTAGGAAGGTTTGGCCGTGCTGGGAATGCATGAGTTTTCCTCCATGGGAGAGAGCTAATCCCAGCTGTGCTCAGCTGAGCAGCCAGTACTCTCAGTGCACAGGTGCAGAGGGGTTAGAAGACATTTATGTGCCCTGACTCATCCTGCCCAGCTGCTGTGGTCAAGCAGCTTTCTTGGCCACTAGCAAGGCTGTGAAGAGATCTGTGAAGTAAAAACAGGCATGCAGAAAACCCCGAAGACATGAGATGAGGGCCGTTTCTGCTCATTTCCCATACAGACATGATAACCTCGTAACAGGATGTTCTGATGTTCTGTATGGATATGGGACAGAGTGTGTGGTCAGTACCCTTCTTCCTGGGGCTAGGGAAGAGTGCTCAGATGGATAACTAGAAGGGTTAATATTGAAAGGGTGGTATGCCAGCTGACTGAACAGCTGATTAAAGCTTTAAGAGGTGGATCATATCAGATCCCAGACCAGAAATCTCACTAAAAAGCTTTGCATGGCTTTTTTGGGGAGCTATTGTCTCTTTTTCTGCATACAGAGTAGTGACACAGCTTTTGTTCTGTCCTGCGGACAGTGGCTGTGGCAGTGAGCAGCCAGCACGGTCCAGCTCTGAATATTGCTGGCGTGGGACAGCAGCCTTTTTGCATGGCATAGTTCAGCATTTTGTTGTTGAGATTTCTCCTTTTGTAACTGCTGATCACGTTGGTGGTGAAAGCAGTGCAGCTTTTAATGCAGACAAAAGCAATTCTTACGTGCTAGGCAACTTTGAAATAGTTGGGTTTTCCCACGTTCTCTGGACTTCAGAGTTTGACTGTGATTCCCGGCTCCCTACTCCTCCTCCAGTGGTCCCATTTCTCACTTTATGGATCAGATACTGTTTTTATTACCTTCATTTAGTTACTAGGGAGGATCTCTCTCTTTTTTTTCCCTTTCCTTTGACTGCCTTTTCCCTACTTGTAGTTTGACCTTACCACCTACTTGGCAGTAAAGATGATGTGTGGCCCTGAAAATGAAAGGTGATTGATTCTTTCCTAGTCTGCTCTTGTACAGGCAGGTTTAGGCATCAGTTGCCATGGTGGGTGTCCTGCCTGCAGTCCTTGCTGGCTGCCTGGCAGAGCTCTCCTCCTGTTGGATTTGGTGAGAGCCCAGCTGACCCACAGCCCATCTACATTAGCACTGGTCAGCTGAGCTGGAGGTGCTTAAGAGCTTCTCATTTTCCAAACACTGAAAGCTTTGGTCTGACTAAAACTGGCAGCTACTCCAATAACAACCCTTCATGTAGCATGTGGGATCTGTGGGGTTTCCCCTTGATAGCTTGGAAGGGGAGTTGGTAGTCAGGAGGCTGGCAGAACTGCAGACGTCCCTGTGTTTTTTTGGTCACATCTTTGCATCTTTTCATCTTTGCACGTCTTTGAGACCAGAGCTGTTCACAGGGCTGTACTCACACCTTGCCTGCCCTCATGTGAGAAGATTAAAGGCTACCCCTGGGAGCTGGAGGTCTGCTCCTGGTGCTCCTCAGATGGTGTCAAAAGATGGAGCTGAGTTTCAGGGATGCAGGTTGTGTGTGGTCCTGGCTGCTGCAGAGTGGAGCACATCCAAAAGCTGGGCTTGCCCTTAGTGTCAGTAGCTGTGAAGCAAGTACTTGTAGAGCTCTGGTCTTGCAGCTGTGTCCTTGCACAGCTTTGGCGTAAGAGATTAATGCACTGTCGATGCTGTGAGGTCGTGATTTGATTTAATTTATTTCACATTGAACTCATTAACTGCTCTCTGTCATGCATATTTTTGACCAGCAGTGAGAAAACTGTGATGTGGGTGCCAAGGATGTGTTAGCTGACTGTGTAAAAGGGTACAACGGGATGGGTGGGGAGACACTTGCCAGCTCCTGACTTCCACTCAGTTTCCACTGCAGCCTTCATTGCTCATTTGGGAATGAAATGCAGGGTCTGTCACTTGAGTCTGCAGGGGTGCTTGACCCATCCTGGCGGTGTCATTAATGGTATAAAGCAAGTGTTCAACTGCAGTCATAATTTCCTTAGGTTAAGGACCTCCATTTTGAATTCTTTGTGATAGGATCAGTAGAGGTACAAAAGAAATTAATAAACTGAGTAAATCAGTAAGTCACTAAATCTAATAGGGATTTAAGGTCTGCCCTCCCTTCAGTGAGCTTGAGTAATGATGATTATATATGAGTTTAAACTGCCAAGTTTGGACTTGTATCCAGACTGCTACTTCAAGCCTCATGTCCTGGCTTTTAGCTTCTGGTCTAGATCCAGTACATTAGGATTAATATATGTATATTGGCAAATGTAAATAGACCTTAAAATATGGTAGATATTCGTGAGATACTGGTGTGCTCTGTTCACAGCTCTGTTTCATATATATGTGTATCCCAGTCTTGATTTTTAGATAAAATTGAATAAACTGGAGGAGGTGACAAGCATTTATGTGCAGCAAATGGCTTTTGTGACCCATTTTGGAGAGAGCTGGAAGTTTTATTCTGGAGGCTGCTGGGCAAAATGGGCTTCTTATCCAAAGAACTGACTTAGGAAGGTACAGAAGGAAGATAAGTAGAATGTATTAAGTAAGCTGAAAAATGAAAGTGAAATGGCACAAAATAGATGAATAAATTTGGTGTGATAGCTCTTTTCTTTTTAGGAGTTCAACTATTAAGTAAGTCAGATGACTGTTGCTTTGCTGAAGGCAAGTCTCTCTAGGTGGTAAATTGTCCTCAGTCCCTCCAAGGTTTAGATATTCGGGTTTTTTTATTTCTCAGATGGTGAAAGCAATGCCTCTTGCAAACTGAGTTTTGCCTGTGGCAACTCCTCTAAGGCATCAACTTCAAGCATGGTCCAAAGCTAATTAAATCAAAGAGTATTGATCAAATAGTTGGCCTCATGCTTTGGCTTTGCATTCCCCTTGCTTGCACAAGGAGCTGCCTTGAAACCCTGACATCTGCTGATGTATTTAGAACTAGAGAGGGAAAGAAGAACTTGTGCCTCTGTTCCTTTGCAAAACAAAAGTGAAAATGCTGCGGGGATTGAGGAGAAAAGCATTTGGAGAGGAGGGCTAATGTCTAAACTGGGAGGTAGGCTGGGATTTTCAAGGGTCAGGAGCATTGGAGAGCTGACAGCATCTTCCTCTGCTGTTAGCCAGCACGTTTCCATAGGGTCTTTGGCAAAAACTTGCCCAAAGTGAGGGACTTTAATCATAGCCACTATAAGAAGGGCTTTGTGAGTACAATGCTGCCCCTTGTCTGCTTTTGCTTTCTGGTGTCACAGGCAGCTTAGGCCAGCTCTGGTTTTGGGAATATGTAGTGTCTTACGTGAAAAATGCAGTAACAGCTGTAGCGGGGCGATTCTGCTTGGTCAAATGAAACACAAGTTTGCAAACAGTATGATGAAAAGGCAGAGCTAGTGCTGGCTCAGTGCTTTCAAGGTAGTAAAGGGCTTTCTGTTTACCTGCATGGAGTGTGCGTGTTTTTTGTATGTACAACAAAAGTGCAAAATCCGATAGAAAACATCTGGTTTAATCAAACTTTTGGAGTTTGATAACCATTTTGATAACCATAATGGTTTTGATAACCATTTTGTTTGATTTTTAACTATCGTGTAACTTTTATTAATATCTACATCATTGTTCTGCATTTAATGCTAAGCTTTATGTCCTGTAGTATTTTAGGTTTAACATGTATTCTGTTAATCATCCAGACCCCAGACTTTGACCTGGCACCTGAACTGCTGGTAACCAAATCAGTTGCCCAGCACACTGCAGAATTTTTGTATGTGTATCTGTTTCTATATTTGATTAGTGTGAGAGCAAATATCCCAGACAAAGAAAATTTGTTCATGGGTGAGCAACTGCCACAGTATTTCAGAGTAAAGGCTGTAGCAGTCTAATTTTAAGATTTTGCATGTAACAGATGAAGCTGTTAATAGCGCCTTGGCATCAAGATAGCACCAAAGAAAAAGGAGATAATCAACAGGTGCCCATCCTTTGGTTTTGGTATTTTCCTGATTTTGTTTTTAATACCTCATTCCTAATGCATAATGGGGGTGGTGCCATCATTGTCATGGAAACGGGGCATGATGGCGATTAAAATGGATGTAGGTCTTTTGTTTCTGGGGTGTGTGTGGTTGCTGAAGTGTCTCTTCTTGTGCTCAGTGGAAATTTGCTGAGATTATCTGATGTGTGTGACTTTCATGAGCACAGCCAATGGAGACCATGTGTTTTGGTGCTTCTCATCTGAGTAAACACCAACAAATGGGACCCACAAGTCGACTTTATCACTGAACACAAGGACCTTGGGGAAGTGGTGGCAGTGTTGGATATTTCTGTCTTCAAAGAAGCTGGTATTATGCTAAATTGCTTTAATTTTGGCTGTTTGGGAGGGGGTGGACCCAAAACCTCCTTGCTGCAGAAGGTTTGGTATTAAGTGAGAAGAAAGTGGAAGCTGGAAGTCCCTGGGGCAGTTGTTGCTGTGCTGGGTGTCGGGGCTGAGGGCTCCTGTCCTGGCTGGCAGGAATGAGAATCTTGTGCCTCCCAGTGAAGAGAGATGTGTCTCTAAAAAAAGACACTGTGCTCTTCTTGGCAAAGCTTTTTGAAGGGCTGTGAAGGAGCAGCTGTGGCTCTGAGCCATCACTGTGCTCCGGGAAGGAAATCCTGGTCTTGCAGGGCAGGTGGCAAAATGCCCATTGACTTTTGGGGAGGGTGGGGGTTTGTCAGGGTTTTAGTGCTAGAGGTGGGGGTGGATGAGGACAGCCTTAGGGCTGCTGTAGGGTTGCATTGGCCAGAGAGGATTGAAAATAACACTGTATTAAAGTACCCATGGCAGAGCTGCTTGGCATACACATGTACAGTCTCGGCTTTGCATGTGGGCTGTCTTAATGCCCTTCTTTGTAGCTAAAGGAGCAGAAATGTCCTGCCACAAGGATGTGATCCAGCCCACTGCTTGTCCAACAAAGAAATTCTTGTTACTAAACAAAAGGCTTTCTTAAGAAATATATAGATGCCCCGAGTTTGAATTTATGCTTTTCTCTGTGGGATGAGTCATTGCACTGGTTTTTAATAGAGCCCCTCCGGATCTATGTGGCTGCTGCTCAGATTAAACTCTGATCCGGTGTGTGAAATAAGATTCAGTAGTTGTTGTGCTTTGCTGCTGTCCTGACACTTGAGGAGAATTGCTGGTTAAAGTCTGCTTCTGGCTTTTTCTGTGCAGACAGCAGTTACTAAATACATTACGGAGCATCCTCCTTTCAGGTTACGCTGGCTGTCTACACGTGTTGCTACTTGATATTTTTTTTAAGCAAACATCGAATACCTGCTGGCTTGTTGGTTGTATTTCATTTAATTGAATTCAGTCTTACGTGAGAACATGCTGACAAGTCCAATCAATACAGTCAGTGAAAGTGTAGGAAGAGGAGGGGAAGGAAATCAGCTATGTGACATGTTATAAACTAATAACGAAGTTGTTGTGATGATTTGTAATGGTAATTTTTAGTTCCCCCCCTCCCCGTGTCAGAACTTGCCTTTTTTTTTTTCCCCTCCACTGAGTTGCTGCCAGGTTCTGCCCTGAAATTCAGAATTATGATTTGTCACACCTTTGGAGCAAGAGGTTTCGATTCCCTTGGGGAGGGAAGTGAGCTGGAAGAGCTGGTTGAAGAGCTAGGTGCTTTGGGTGGGGCGGGGAGCGGAGGAGGAGCAGGAGAGGAAGGGGGATTGGGGCTGTAGGGAGTGCTGGTGGTGCTGAGCCCTTGAATGCATCCCTGCTGGTCTCTGCTGTAAGTAAACCTGCATGTAAAGCAGATAAATGGAAGCCACAAGGGGAAAGGAAATTTCTTTTCCTATAATGCTGTTGCCTTTGACTTTCTTCACTTTTTTGACTTTTTTTTTTTTTTTTAAATAAACNTTGAATTTATGCTTTTCTCTGTGGGATGAGTCATTGCACTGGTTTTTAATAGAGCCCCTCCGGATCTATGTGGCTGCTGCTCAGATTAAACTCTGATCCGGTGTGTGAAATAAGATTCAGTAGTTGTTGTGCTTTGCTGCTGTCCTGACACTTGAGGAGAATTGCTGGTTAAAGTCTGCTTCTGGCTTTTTCTGTGCAGACAGCAGTTACTAAATACATTACGGAGCATCCTCCTTTCAGGTTACGCTGGCTGTCTACACGTGTTGCTACTTGATATTTTTTTTAAGCAAACATCGAATACCTGCTGGCTTGTTGGTTGTATTTCATTTAATTGAATTCAGTCTTACGTGAGAACATGCTGACAAGTCCAATCAATACAGTCAGTGAAAGTGTAGGAAGAGGAGGGGAAGGAAATCAGCTATGTGACATGTTATAAACTAATAACGAAGTTGTTGTGATGATTTGTAATGGTAATTTTTAGTTCCCCCCCTCCCCGTGTCAGAACTTGCCTTTTTTTTTTTCCCCTCCACTGAGTTGCTGCCAGGTTCTGCCCTGAAATTCAGAATTATGATTTGTCACACCTTTGGAGCAAGAGGTTTCGATTCCCTTGGGGAGGGAAGTGAGCTGGAAGAGCTGGTTGAAGAGCTAGGTGCTTTGGGTGGGGCGGGGAGCGGAGGAGGAGCAGGAGAGGAAGGNTTTATGAGGGAGGGTTTGCCTCTGGCTAGTGTGCCCTTTGCATTAAATTAAGCAATCCCCACTTCTCTGTCCTGTAAAAGTTGAACTGGAACAGCTGTACTGCTCATCTGCAGTACAGCAACTATTTTTTCTACCCTCTTTACTTTCTAGGCTGCAGCTTTTGTTTTTGTTTTCAGCGTCTTCTCTTGTGTGTCTGTCTTCCATCCCCTCACGCTATCTGTCACTGCTGAATATTCAAACTCTTGATCTGCACATGGGCTAAAAATCATTATTGCTTTGAACTTACAAATGAATTAAGTGAATTCCCACATCCACCGCAGGAAAGGAAAATATTCAGTTTGAAATATAATTTGGAGCCTATAGGAAAATGCATCTGATGAAGTTTGTGCTAATTCTATAGCTTCAGTATCAAAGCACCAGCTCTGTTATCATCAAGAGTATTGAGTGTAAGCTCTGTATTTTCATAGTAACTCAGTATGGCTAATTAGTTTGAAGGCTCTTTGAAGAAGCCGATGTATTGACTAAATAAGCTCTTATTTTTCAAAGCAACTAAAGGCATTCTTAATTTACAGAGCAGATAGTTGTAAAACTGCCTTCAGTTTGCATACTAGGAGCCAGTGTGAAGCCTGACTGCGCTCAGAGTCAAGTTTACTCCTGCGCTGTCTACCAGGGTTGGTGTCAGTGTGCTCGAGGGAGGTTTCTGGGTCTTTGGCACAGTAGTGCAGCATAAATGTGTGCCACTGGGCTGGATGTGTCCAGGAGAAGGATGTCATGTAATGACTGCCTCTGCATCACTGAAATCAGGGGCAGTATTACCAGTCTGTTCTCTGTTTGCAGGCAGGTTGGATCCAATAATGAAGAGCAGCTTTGAGCTTCTAACCAGATGACATGGCTAATCCTAAGGCATGTATAAAGCGGCCATAGTTATTAGGAGATTTGTGGCTTTGAAAGTTCAGATTCCCTTAGTGCAGTTTGTTAATGGCAAGGATTTGCGGTAAGTGAATAATAGATGAAAGTCATCAAAAGGCTTACAGGGGATTTCTTGTGACGTTGCGCTGGTCTGTCTCATGCCAGAGCTGCAGGTTTCTGGGTGGATCGTAAAATCTAAAAAATGAAAATAAAAAAAGAAAAAAAAAATGAGGGCAGTCATTCCTGTTTTGTACCACTTTGGGTGATGAAGTTGATGATGTGATGCATTGGGAAGCACAGCCACAGTGCAGTGATGTATGCTTAATTCCCTTGGCTCTGGCTTTTCCATGTGCCAGCAATGCCCCGACAGCATAACAGGCCCTTCCTAGCCCCAGGGTCTGGCAGCTGGAGGGGAAGGGATGCCCCTGGCCATCTTACCTTCTGCACTGTGCAGGGTGAGCAGGGCTGGTGCTGCACCTCCTCACCATCTGGCACAGCTCTTTGCTAGGCTCCCAGGGCTATTTCCACTTGTAATGCCTCTGGTACCACAGCACCAAGCATTTCCTACAGGCCAGAAGCTGCTGGGCAGCAACCCCAATGGGCTCTGCAGCTCTGGGTGCTGCCTCTCCTGTGGGACTGTCCCCCCCTGGTTAGGCAGGAGGGTGTCCCAGTATTTGTGGGAGGGACTCCTCTCAGCCAGGTATGCAGCAGTGCCTGCCCTTGCCTGCTTCTGTGGTCATAGATTTGGTCCTGACTGGTCACTGGGCTGGTGCACCTGCAGTCACCTTTTGGATCAGTCCCTGCTCAGAGGCCAGGTCAGGACTGCAGGCAACCCCTCCTGAGTCCGCGAGAAGCACAAATCAATGAACAGCCCTCCCTGTTGTCATGGTTTGATGGAGGTGTGAGGCAGAAAAAAGTTGGGCAGAAAAGTTGTGGGGTGGTATCCTGACATGAGATGAAGCATGAGAGCTTGCTATCTCCATTTGTTTTAATTAAAAAAAAAAACTTGGAACTGTCATGTTCCAAGTTGCATTGCACCTGTGTTATATTTGGCAGCATCTAATGAAGCTACAACTTGGGGCAAATCCTGGTGAGTTTTGGCTGCAGAAGCAGCTGGGGGAGATTGATTTGATGCTGGGAAAAGCCAGTTAATAGCTGTGAATAGCTGAAGAAAGCAGAGTCCCATCCGCCCTCCTGACTGTTGAAATAATCTCCGCTTTCAGGGGTGCTGGTGGGGACTGTCCGAAGGCAATTTCTGTGATTTTAGTCCACATTGTGGCATGCCAGAGGGGTGCTTGTGTGTTTTGTAGCTGGAACAGTGGTTACAACAGCCTACAAAATCTGTATTAAATCCAGAAACTACACTGTGTGCAAAGCATTTGTAGGGAAGTTAAAGTCATCTGCAAGCTCTAATCCGTGGGCCCTCCGAGGAGGGCATGTCTGTGTTGTTTGTGTTGCAAAACCAAGTGAAAGTTAGGAAATGTTTATGGCTACTGCCATGTGTGTTCCTTAATTCTTCTCCCTTTTGGCTGCCTTCAAACTCACTGTGGTAAAAACAGAAAGTGAGGATGTAATTAGAAGCTGGTCTATGTGAGGATCCAAGGAAAGAGGCGAACTCCCTACAGGCAGATATACATGTGCCTATCTGGCATAGTCCAGTTCCTGCCTTTGCAGGCTGTTTTGCTGCCGAGAACTGCTGTAGTTACTAAATTTGCTTGAGCATTGGATCTTGGGGATGTGCAGTGTCAGTGGAGGCATCATCCTAGGGGCAGTTGTCACCTGAGCAGGGGTGGCACCTGGGTCAGTGATAGCCTCAGCAAGTTGGTAAATGCTGCTCTTTTGCTGGTGATCTGCTTCTGCCTGGGAATCCTGAGCATCCGTCGGTGAAGTGCCTGAATTCGAAGCAGTGCACTTGCCTGGGCAGAAGTAACCTCAGCCCTGTAACCGGGCAGCTCACTGAGAAATGTTCTCACGGGGAATTGTAAAACTGAATGACTATCAGCACCGTTTGCTTCTTTTAGAGAGGGTGAGTCCTTTATTCTGGCCAAGCGGCAGAAATATCAAAGATGTGTTTAGGCAGTAGGAGAGAGAAAGGGTTTGGTGTGGCTGATGGAAACTGTTGAGCGAGGGATGGTGCTTTGTGCAGGGTTATTATGGTTGGAAACCTGTCGCAGCATGCAGGGGAAGCACGGTTCAACAAGCCCATAGTCAGAGCCGAGAGCAGTTCATCCCCAGGATTTACTGTGTGCACAGCTAGTCCCCACCGCAGAGAACAAAACAGCGATGTTAAATAGCTAAATAAACCTCCTGTCCCTGCGGGCGATGGCCCTCAAAAGGCAAAATTATCCTTTGTGAGAGTGGGTGCAAGTGAAAGGAGACGCTGGTGGCCTGGCAGAGAGGGCTGAGTCTGGGCACCTGTGAGCAGCGTGGTGATGGGGTGACGGCATTGCCTGGGCGTGTTGAGAGTCTCACCACTTGTGGAAAATTCACTCCTTTTCCCCTCTTCGTTGGGCCTAGCCATCCTGAAGTCACAAAAAGTAATGTACATGGGGATACATTTGTATGAGTTCAGGGTATTTCCCACCTGTTAAGGTTCTTGCAGTGTTGTCAGATCATACTTTCCAGCTTCTCCCCTGCTCTGATGGAGGGTTCGGTTTCCTATTTTGCTGTTAGTGAGGAGCTGAATTTCTCATCTCAAATACATGTTTCTGGCTTTGTGAGCTTTGTGGTCAAATTTCAAGACCTGGGGATGCTGAATAACAGACATTGCTCCCCCCAGAAGGGAGGAAGCAGTTGATTTAAGTAGCTACCATTTTCAGTATTAGGAAGAATCCTGGAAAATGCTCAAAGCTGAGCGGTCTTCTGAAGGCAAGTGGCCCTTGTTGCTGGAATTGGCCCCCTCAAATAAATCTGAGAGCTGTGAATTTGTTCCTTCCCTATCTACCCCCCAGCAGTTGCAGGGTTATTTGCAGCCTGGCCTCTCACTGTTAATAGGGCTCCTCTCAGGAGCTCAAATGAGCCTGCTATAGCATTGGAAATAAGTCTCTTCTAACCCAGCATACTGCTTCCTGCTGCAAAATAGACTTGATTAAATTTTCTGGCTCTCATTTTCATCGCTCGCAGACATCCAAACCTTCACTTCTCAGTGGAAAGAGGTACGCTGGGAATTACAGCTAATGTTAAAACCTAAATAATGTGATTTGCCAAAACAATGTTGCAGAGATTGTTATTTTATTTTATTTTTTCTTATTTCTCCCCCCATTTAAAATACCATTGTAAAACTTCGCTGCTGGAACAAAAGCTGTTTCAGTGACATGTGCTTGTTCTCTTACCTTTTGGGCATTTGTGATAATTTCTGCATGGGGAAGAATAGGCAGTTTTATCCCAAAAGGATGATCTGACCTCCCAGAAACATTCTGTACCTGCCACTAGCACTTCCCTGTGCTCCTGTAGCAGTGCTGGCTGGGGGCAGATTTAGACCCCATGGTCCTCCAGCCCTCTCACCAGTAAGCTTGGCATCAGGGGGTTGTCATAGTCACACATGGAAATTTTTGTGGCATCCTCCCTGGCAGCTGCGTCTGTGCAAAAATCCTGGATTATAGTAAAGAATATCATCTGTGCTGCACTTCTCATTCAATTTTGGGTACAAACCATTTCTCTCCAGTTAAATCTATTCCTGGCTGTCACTGCTTCCTGGTGTGATTTGAAACCGGGGGCAGAATTAGATAAAAGATTTGCAGAGAGGAAGAGGGAAGGATGTGAGCTGGATGCTTAGAGAGAGGTTGTTTTAGAGGGGTGATCCTAAAATAGCATGGAGGATAGGCAGGAAGCCCTGGAAATAGGGTGGCAAGGTGTAAACACAGTGACAGGATTTGAGAATTCAGGGTGAAGTGGCAGCAGCATCACACACTGGATGTACTTTGTACATGGATCACACGTGGGTGGCTTTTGACCCTCTTCCTTCTTCCTTCAAGTGAGGCATGCCTGCTTTCCAGTTGGGTGGTTTATTTTGGACAGTGCTCTCAGGCACGTGGTATGATTCTTGGGGTTGTCCTGTGGAGGACCAGGAGTTGTGCTCGAGGATCCTTGTGTGTCCTTTCCAACTCAGAAAGTGGGAAACTTCCAAGTCAGAGTGTTCAGTGGTTCTGCTCCATGTTTTGCAAATGTGAACTTGTTTGGGCTTTCCAATATGAAGTGAGTCTTACACCTTGGTAGGAACAGTATGTCATCCAGGAAAGAGCACATCCACCTCTGGGCTTCCAGACGAAGGGAGACGGATGCCTTCTTTGCTAAAAGCATAGAAGAGGTTTAAAACTCAACCTGCCTTTATAGGTGCTCAGTGAAACATCAGTTGCACAGAGGGCCATTGAGAACTGGGAGCAGTTGTATAGAACAACGTTTGGAGCTTCCAGGAGCATGTAGTGTGGAATACATGTATGCCCATGTGAAACTTGGTATCATTTTGGCCTGTTACAGCCAAGGTTTTTGTAATTTTTAAACTGGTAACTAGCCACTTTAAATTGTTTAGTATCTTGTAACTGGGTATTATATTTGTGAACCTGGCTGTGTATCCAGTTAAACCTCTGTTTGCAGGAGAGCTATGAACGAACAAATTGGAGCCGAGAAGGCTTGGATTAGACCACTTCTGTTTGTACACTCTGCCACTAACCAAGGAACAAAGGGAATTTGGCTCTTTAACACCCATTAGTCTGTCTCTAGGACCTAAACCCAAAAAGCACCATGTATTTCTGTCTACTGTGACTTGTAAATGCAGATGTGGGAGTTGCATGTTCAGCAGGATCAGGACCTCTGTAAAGCTTGAGTCCAAAATCTCTGCAGTCTGAAGGCAGTGTCACTGCTCTGCCCTGCTAGCACAGCCATACATCAGCAAATCCGAAAGGATTTTATGGTGCCTGCAGTTGCAAAATCTGCTAGGTTTAGGATGTCCTTCAGAGCTTTGGGGGTTCCTCAGGTGTGAAGAAGCTATGCAGCTCCTCAGGTCATCCTGTTCAGGTGTTTGTTCTGGGAGGGGAGAGAGATCAGTGTGGCCATTCACATCCTTTGTCCATGTGCAGTGTATTTGGAGGTTCCTTCTCTGCTTATTGCTCTCATGAAGCCATGGATATGCTTCTGAAGCATCTCACAAATGTGCAGGGCAGAAGTGTGTGTGTTTTGTGCTGTGCCAGCATAATTGAAATGATCCAGCCTGTCTTCTCTCCACACCTGTGATGGGGATGTGATTCAGCTGGGCTTCCTTGTCTGCGGCGAGGGTGGCTGTCTTTTGGATTTCAGAAATGGGAGGTGTGAATGCCATTCAGCCAAGGCCAGACATGGGTCCTGTCTGCATGGTGTGTGCAACTCCCTTGCCCTGGGCAGCAGCTGCACACATCTCTCAGCCCTGCTTAGGTGGGGGCTGTCGGTGGGAGCTGAAGCGTGGTCCCCTGCCACTGCCAGCCTTCTCCTATCCCTGCCTCTGTGCTGCTGGGGCCATATGAGGGTGTTGGGCTGTGTTTTATAAGTTTGCTGTGGCTGGGTTAGTTTCAAGCTGGATCAGTTCCCTCCTTGGGTTCATTTGTAGTGTTGCCCGTATGACTGTGCCAGCACCTGAGCAGGCAGGATATGGGGTGGGAGGAAAGCTGCAGTGTTTTTTGGTGTAGGCTGGTCCCAGATGTAGGGTGATTGCAAAACTGCAATTTTTAAATCCAGTGGCTTCACCACCTCAGACCTTGCAGCAGCTCTGTGGGATGCCATGATGTTGGCCCTATCTTTCCATGGAAACACTTGCCTGGGGTGCTGTCAGGGATGTCGAGCACAGGAAGAGGAAAGGAATTCAGTCTTCCCAAATTCAAAGCCACGTCATTGCGTTGATACCAGGTGGAGTGAGGTGTCTCACCAGGCTTTGTCTTCATCCTGTGTTGCAATTCCATATTCCAGCAAAAGCTGTAGGCAGGGAGGGAGTCCACGAAAGTACAGCAGCAATCCTCCCTCCACTCCCTTTCCACCACTCCGGAGAGCTCAGGATTTCACAGTGTGCAAGGAGGTCTTGCCCAAGGCCTCCTTCCAGCCTTACCAAATATACCTTGAAATTTAACTTCCAAAGTTGTTTTTTCTTCAAAATTTCAACAAGTCTAGTTGCATTCTTTGCTACAAATTTAATTGTGAAATGCCGTAGACAAAATACCTGGATTCAGAGCATTGTTTTTCAGAAAGCTACCAATTTGACTATCCTGAGGAAAATCCTGGTGTGCCAGAGAGCCATGGCCTCTGGGAGACTTGGGGGAGTTGCTGCTTAACCTTGGCCGCAAACTGAGGGCTGAGGGTTGCTCATCCTGAAAAGGGAGATGGGAGCACCTTCTGTGTCCCCTGGGTGGTTTGAGTGCACTCCCTGGGTGTGATTAGTAGCTGAGCGCCGTGACTGACTTTTCCTTTGCCCTTTCTGCCTTTCCTCATGTTTATTAAGGGAGGCAGAGAACATTGTGTCCCTTGTGTGTGCCATTGCCTGCAGAGCCTGGGGCAGGAAAGGGCTTGTTGGTAATGAGATATTGGATCAAGCTCATTCCAGGTGTGCTTCAGCTCTGTGCCCAAGACTGTGTTGAAGTAATAGCCAGGTTTACTAACACCACTGCTTTCTCCTAAGATAAATTATGGCTGGAAAGCTTAGTCCTCCAAGGAGGTGGATTAGAGGGCTGGTCGTGGGGTGTCCTTGCTGCTCTCAGGAAGTGGAACCTCTTGCAAGCTTGGATGTAGCAAGGTTTGCCCAGGACTTTGTAGATCAGTGTTTCCCTGCAGGTATTAAGGCAGGCTTGACTCCTGGCTGAAGATGTGGCAATCTGTGGAAAGTTCCCATTGGTGCTTGCCAAAATCAGTCCTCAGTGGGACGTGTGTTCTTGCACAGTGACAGCAGGGAGGTGAGGGTTTCATGTGGATCCCTGTGCCCTTCCATCAGTCACTATGTGTTAGTCATTAATTTGCCTTACCTGAAAAGCAAGTTAAGTCATTTACAGGTGTCATGGAGAAATGGTAAGTTAAGTTTAGCTTTTAAAATCCCCCTTGGGGCTGGAGGTTTCAGTTCTGTGAGGATCTGCACTGCCCTTCATGTTTCCAGTCTAAAGAAGATCGAGTTTCAAGACGTTTTACTGCGCCAAAGTCCTTCAGAGAAGAGCATAAAAATTAGTGGTCTGTCTGTCCTGCAAAGGACATTATAGGTCCCGGGAGGGCTAAGCAGGGGCTCTGAAAGTGGTCGTCTCGACTGAGGTTTCTGCTCTGTGTCCTGGTGAGCCACACAGTGGGCTGGCTGGCGAGATATCAGTGATGCTCTGTGTGTACCATTTCCAAAGCACTTTCTGATCTGTAGGGATGAAGGTTTCTGGAGAAACGCTAAATAGAATTATTAGTGTAAAAGAAACACACTTCAATATTTCTGACCTTAAAGTTGATCCAGATGCTTTCTTNTCTGCTTTGGTTTTTCCATGTGTAGAAAAATCAGTATGGCTGTCTGCATTTGTTCAAGTGAGATAGGAGGTGACAGAGGGCTTGTCACAGCATGCTCTTGTCAAGTCCTTGTAAACCTTTATATTTATACATGCACACACTTGAATACATATATATATATATGTATATATAAAAAGAAAAAATTACTGTCTTAGTCTAAGACACTAATTCTGAGTCTGACACTTCACGTGTGTGCCAAGGAAGATGGAATAAACTCAGTCAGTGACTTTATCAGTTTTTATGATCACAGCAGTCAGCTCAGCTGTGTAGGGGAGAAATGGAATTTGGCTGAGTAACTCAAAATAGTCTCCCAAGGAAGTGAATGTGTGTCTCTGTTTTTATAGCTCTGATACAAAAAGGGTATTAAATGTCCCTTGATACCAGCTACAGGTTGCGTTTTCCAGCCTGTGGTTGAGCTTTGCAAGAGGTAACTTTCCAGCTCTGTTTCAAGTGTAAAACAATTTTTCTCTGGTTTTAAGGATTATTAACATTTTCATGTTGTCTCTACTACAGAGAAGAACAAGTCTTCCCCACTGCTTAAGGGTTATGTTTTATATGGGTTGGGGTTTTACCAGCACTGGTGCCGGGGTGAGATCAAAGCAGCAGGAGCAGCTGTGTGGTTCTTCCTTCTGAGCATGCCAGTGGGAAATGTTTCCAAGCCAGTATTTCAGTGGTTTTTTTTAGATCCTGTTTGTGGAGATGATGCTGCAGTGTCTGAGGGCACTCCCAGCTGCCCAAGGAAGATTTAACACTACCTTGCAAAGACTGGAAAATATAGAAAGTGTGGATGGGTGTTTGCTGGTGAAATGTTTTGGTTTGGTAGCTGATACTAATAGGTGTATAATCAGCCAGTAAAATCTCCTGCATTCTTAAAATCAGTGATAATAGAATTTGTTGTGTGTTGTGATTCAGTGGCAGCTGGAGTATCTGCCCAG
>VYXC01000304.1:171008-264494 GCA_013397175.1 Platysteira castanea
TATTTCTGACCTTAAAGTGGATCCAGATGCTTTCTTATGGCTGCTGGATCTGCTTTGGTTTTTCCATGTGTAGAAAAATCAGTATGGCTGTCTGCATTTGTTCAAGTGAGATAGGAGGTGACAGAGGGCTTGTCACAGCATGCTCTTGTCAAGTCCTTGTAAACCTTTATATTTATACATGCACACACTTGAATACATATATATATATATGTATATATAAAAAGAAAAAATTACTGTCTTAGTCTAAGACACTAATTCTGAGTCTGACACTTCACGTGTGTGCCAAGGAAGATGGAATAAACTCAGTCAGTGACTTTATCAGTTTTTATGATCACAGCAGTCAGCTCAGCTGTGTAGGGGAGAAATGGAATTTGGCTGAGTAACTCAAAATAGTCTCCCAAGGAAGTGAATGTGTGTCTCTGTTTTTATAGCTCTGATACAAAAAGGGTATTAAATGTCCCTTGATACCAGCTACAGGTTGCGTTTTCCAGCCTGTGGTTGAGCTTTGCAAGAGGTAACTTTCCAGCTCTGTTTCAAGTGTAAAACAATTTTTCTCTGGTTTTAAGGATTATTAACATTTTCATGTTGTCTCTACTACAGAGAAGAACAAGTCTTCCCCACTGCTTAAGGGTTATGTTTTATATGGGTTGGGGTTTTACCAGCACTGGTGCCGGGGTGAGATCAAAGCAGCAGGAGCAGCTGTGTGGTTCTTCCTTCTGAGCATGCCAGTGGGAAATGTTTCCAAGCCAGTATTTCAGTGGTTTTTTTTAGATCCTGTTTGTGGAGATGATGCTGCAGTGTCTGAGGGCACTCCCAGCTGCCCAAGGAAGATTTAACACTACCTTGCAAAGACTGGAAAATATAGAAAGTGTGGATGGGTGTTTGCTGGTGAAATGTTTTGGTTTGGTAGCTGATACTAATAGGTGTATAATCAGCCAGTAAAATCTCCTGCATTCTTAAAATCAGTGATAATAGAATTTGTTGTGTGTTGTGATTCAGTGGCAGCTGGAGTATCTGCCCAGGGTTTCTTAGCTGGTGTATGAGATCCAAGGCTTTCACCAAAACCTATTACATCCCCTGCAAACCAAAGTGAGAAACAGAGAGTCTCATTTTGCAATAAATTTAGATCAATCAGAGTTGAATTATTGATGTTCTTTGTCCACACACCTTCTCCATCCAAGCTGAGGTCTATGTTCAAACTGAGTGACGACTGGGAGGTTGCAGCTGATTCCCCACATCTGTGCTGAGAGCTGCTGCGTATGCTCACCAGCTCTGATCCTGCCCTGCTTGAGACACTGTTGGTGTACTGATTAGCAGAATCTCTCTGAGTGCTCTACAGGGACCAAATGTGAAAAAAAAAGGCTTGTCTGCATTGCACACATTAAAACCCCTTGAGAAGGGGGATTTGGGGGCCTGTCTATCGTTTTGCAGTTTCCTACTGTCCAGAGACTGTATAATTACATCTTATTGAGTCCATCCTACTACTCCCTTCTGGCATGGACTGCTCCTGGATTGATAGAAGGCAATTTAAAATCTGAAGGTTCTCACTCATTCGATACAACCTTACCTGTCCTTTGTACAGTGTTGACAGCTTGCTGTGCTTCCCTGGTGTTTTTTGGCTTTTTACTTAAACAGGAAAGAAATGGCAAAGGAAAAAGAAGCCAGCTAAGTAGGTGGCATGTACTTAGCAGAAATTATAGGCAGCTCAAGCTCCTTCGTTATCATCCCTGTCTTGGGAGGGCAGTACAATAAAACGACCACAATTTCTTAGTATATTATTTTCCTCTTGTCTCCTATCTTGTGGTATGAGCTTAGTGTTATATCAGTGCTGGTTTTCCTGGTGTTTGGTTTGAAACAAACTCTTGAGATATGATGCCACTTACTGCATCACTGGTCCCAGCAGGACTTAACCTGTCCGGAAATACCTGACATGATCTGGTGTATGCAGTGACTTGCTGCCATGCAAAGGTAATTGCTCGCTGACCCAGAGAATACTTTTTTTTCCTCATGGAAACTTACTGTGTTCTTTGAACTGCTGAGAAGTACTCGAGAAGACATAAGCGCATGAGTTACTACAGGCTGCATGCCTGGAACATGCAGGCCATCTCAACATACGGAGTAAGTCAGCACAGCTCTGTTGACTTTAGTGCAGCTGCACCTATAACCACTCACTGTAACCCTGCTCAGACTGGAGGGATGATTGTGTGTGAAGAATGGATAGGAAAGAACCCTCCCTTTTTTCTTGCAGCTTTACACTTTATGAACAGAATAAATGTTCCATGAGTGGAGGTGAAATAGTAAATTATTTTTGCCTCTCTAGAAATACTTTATTTGGACATGTGCTAGGTTCCCTCTTGTTCCCCGTACTTCGTCAATCATGTAGTTGATATGCATGCACTTAGTTGCTGGCACTAAAAAATACATCGGTAATTAGTTCAGAAATTGGTGTTTCAAAAAGCTCTGTATACATGTACCTGCACAGAAACAAGTCAGGCAGACTTGACACCCTGCGTAAAGACAGGGTGGGCAGCACCCATGTAAGCCACATGACTATGGGAAGAGGAGCTGCTTTCCTGTTTCCATGTGCCAGGAGAAGCAGTGCTATCAGGCTTATGTGTGATGGATCAGAGTGCAGTGGTATTGCTGCAAGCAATAGTCATGAATTTTAATCAACTTTACTGGCTGCCTTGAAATTCGAGTTGAAAGATAAATTTGAAAAACAGGCAGCCCATATTGTTTCTGGAACAGAACTGCCCCTTTCCAGTTGATTAAAAGAATTCTTCTTTTAACTTGATAATCAAAAATACTTCCATCTTAGTTCAGTTTTTTTTTTTTTTAGGCTAACTCTTCAGGTCCTGCCAGCTTCATGTGTCTTCCAGAGCCAAGTGTCACCTTGTGGCCACCCAGACAGTTGACCTTTGCTGTAGAGACTTCGCAACTGCTGGGGCTTGTTGGCTGTCTGATTTCAGCCGTTTGGAAAAAGATGGGTTTAGGGCTTTATTTAAATACTCTTTATGTCTGGAGAAGGGGGAGAAAAAACAGGATTGCCTGGTGAAAACTAAAACGACTGTCCAGGGAGTTGGAGTTCAGTTTATATTCACTGGGAACTTTGGCACAGCAAGCATACTTGTCCTTCCCGTCTGTTGCTCCAGGGCTGCTGTTAAGGTTATTTAGTTGTGGTATTCATTTGAACATCAGTCTTCCTAATTAAATATAAGTGATTTGAATGCCAATGTTGTCTGTGGGGGACATTGAAGCTTTGGAAAGAAGTGGAGTGAAAATACCAGCTCTTGTCCCTGGACAGAAACACACACCCATTATGTTACTTCCAGCCACTGCCAGGCTAGTCTGGATTACTTTGAGTAGTTGAGAGTGCTTTCCTCACTCCTTTGCTTCAGGGGTTATCAGAGTTGCTTTTCCTGTTTTGCCATTAAGTTACTTCTGTGCAGGATTAAGTTTGAAGGATTTATTTTAAGGCCAAACAACTTAAGAAAGGGAAAATTAGCCTACAAGCAGCAGGGATGGAAAAAACTAGGTGGCAGACTCCTGAGTGGTTCCTCCTCTCTCAGGCACAAGTGCTGAGCTGTTTTCTCTTGTGGTTCAACTCCACACCTAGTTTCTCATCTCCTCTAAAAGCTGTAGGTTCAGCAACTGCTCCATATTAGTGAAGAGTTCATTGCAGCTGCAGCAGAGGCTTATTTGATGCTCTGGGAAATTCATGCTGCCTTCACCAGTGAGAAAGGCAATATAATTTTGGGGCCTAAATTAGTGTGAAAGGGCACATACAAACCTGCTATGTACAAATTCCAGCTTGTTTGTACTCTCAGTTGGTTACACCCTTGGCTCAGAACCCAAATATTTCAAGAATTTGGGTTGAGGTATATCCTTTCCTAAAAGAAGCATGAAGTTAGATTCCCCTTTTGCATCAGTGGGTGCAGTTTCTGTAAGGTCACAGAGGGTTTGTTTGAAGCAGAAATGTTAATTGCTCCAGGGCATGTCCAGAGACTTCGGGAGGGGAGCTGATGCTTTGCTCTGGCAGGAGAACGTGGGGGCTGCTCGTTGGACAGCTGAGATCACTTGGCCCCTGTTTTGATTGGAATATGCTTGCTATGAAGGAAACCCACCTGATTTCCATGTCCCTATAAAGCAGTTGGGATGCCTTGTAGTGCCACGCTTTGCTGTGCACCATGGCCATACTGGGGCCCTTGGTGCTGTGCTTGCTTACCCTAGTGGCTGATTTTTTGTTTTCCCTGAGGCCTTCAAAGCAGAGGATTAGTTTCAGTAAGGAGGCTCATTTCAGATGCAGATGCTCTATGGACTGCTGCACAAATGAAGCCTGCCTGATTTGAAATTTTTTTCAGAAAGTATTTATTTATTTTAATACTCTCTGCTGGAAACATTGTCTGCTTTGCTTTGCTTATTTCACCTTTCCATGTTGCTGCGCTGCAGGTATGGAGGTCAGGGTCATGGGAACTGGTGGCATTTACCAGCTGTTACATTATGCTGTGGTGGGATCAGCCTGGGTGGCTGGCAGGGCTCTTACTTATTCCTGGTATTTTCTTCCAATACTGGGGAAAGGGAGTGTTTGCCAATGCCTTGAGTTACCCTAACATGTCCACACATCAGGTAATCAGCTGGCTGAGACAGTGCATGAACATCACGGGGTGCAGCGTGCTGGGATGCTGGTGTGGGATGTGGTCACTGCAGGGTAAGTGGTCGGCGATCCTCACGCATCCCTTTCCTTGCAGTTACTTGGCCGAGCAGTGCTGGAATGGCGGCTTTGTCTACCTGATCATGTTGCGCCGCATCAAGCGCAAAGCCCCTCTGCCTCCCTCCAACGGCAACAACAGCAACAGCTGCGACCCCAAAGCCAAGCCCAGCCCTGAGCCCGGAGACAGAGCTGCTCAAAATGGGAAAAGGACCAGGAAGTTTGGGGTCATCACCAGGACACCAGGCAGCAAGGACAGCAAGGAGAAGCTGGGCTCGGAGCACGGGAACGGGCACTGCACCCCGATGGAGGTGGAGGTTGCTCAGCCAGAGACCTCTGAAGCAGAAAGCAACGGGGAAGAGCAGCACCAGGGCACCGGGGGACCGTACCGGGGCCGGCTATCAGATGGTGGCATGCCAGACATTGGGGACCAGGCCCCCCAGGTATGTTTGATTTGGTTCTTCTAGAGAAGGAAGCAGCAGGTATGCAAGCAAATCAGGTTGATTTCACAGGCAGTTCTCTGATTCAATGCTCTGGCCTTGGGTTGACCCTGTAGGTGACAAGACAAGCTGTCAGGGCACCCAGCTGTGGAATGGGGTCTAAAACACGGGGGAGGAGGACTGGAGAGTTAAATAATAATTGTTGGAAACCTCTGTCATACTCCATCTCTGATGGAGGTGAAGATCCTTCAATCTCTTGACCTGTCGGGGTTGGCCTTAGGATTTTTTGTTGAGACAACTGATGACACTACAACACTGGAGTAGGAGATGTCAGTAGAAGATGGTAATTTTGTCCTTTGGGGCTTCATGTTTAGCTCTGCCTGAACTTGATGTCACCTTACAGCTCATGTTAACATTGGGATTGAAGCTTTCCTTTTTGATGCACCAGACCATGTTGCATATATTTGTGTTACGAAACTTATTTGGCCAGTGTCTGGGAACCACATGGAAGTAATTGTGGATTTTGCTCAGAGTTGATGAGATGGACAATTTGTTAATGTTTGGGACGACAGTGGGATCGGGGCTTTCATTGCTTCTCTGTTCATCCTAATGGAGATCTTGGGGTTTGATGCTTGTCTAGAATTGCAGCATTGCTGGATGGAGGAAAATAACCGAAGCCTTGATCAGGTTTCAGTATGCATCTATCACCAGAAGCACTGTCTGCCAATCTTTCCAGAGGCACTGATAGTATAAACAGATGAAGGCTGCTTTGCTGGGCTTGGGGCTGGCCTGCAGCAGCTGGTTTTGGTTTTAAGACTTCAAAGCTGGTGACAAAGCACTGTGAGTGGACATCTCATCACTAAGTTCTGTTGAGAAAAGCAGGAGATTAAATGTGCCCTCTGAATTAGTGCTCCTGAGCACTATTCCAGGGTAGTGGTGATCGTGGTTGTGAAGTTACAGTAATTTAATTTAAAGTACTTCATAGGAGCTAAAAGCAATTTACAAAAACCTCTGGTTTTTAAAGAAGCATAATTGCAAAAACTTGCTCTTCGCATCAGTGAGATGTTGGATTTTATGGTGCAACAGAAAGGGTAGGGTGTTTGTGTGTGTGTTCTTGCAAGCCTCATAGCTGTAGTCATTCTGAAAGAAAACATGAAAAGCTTAAAAATAAATAAGTGAATCATTTGGTATTTTGAAAGCTTTGGTCCATATAAAAACTTGCTGAATCTGTTCTGAAGATGTCTAATTAAACACATGTTGTAAGTGAAGTTGATCAGACTTTTTTTTTTGAAGTGGGAAGCCAAAAATACATATATGTAAAAAAAAAGATGGCTCTCTTGATCCAGAGCCATCTCATGCTAGGGCTACCTTGATGTTTTGAATCATTTTGGTCTGAGGAGTAAATTGTTAAATTCAGAACATATATGTATCAATGTGAGCAATAAATGCATTTTTAATGCAAAGCATATACAAGATGGCTTTGTAAAATGTAAAAACATAGCTGAGGCACTGGAAAAATTCAAGAGCTATAATCTTTTCAGTTGTGGTGTAGTGTTATTTAGTAAAACTGGTTCTTTTTTTTTTTTTATTTCCTTCCCCCCTTAATATTTTGCTTAGAAATATGACCTCTGTCTGTGTCAGTACTAATTACATTTTCCTGACATTTGAATGAGGAGAAATGTGAATAGCTGGAGCCTGAATAGCATGCCTAGCTCATCCTTTGCTTTTTAAAGACCAGGGGGCCTTATAGAAGCCCATCACTTACAGCATCTGTGGGGTAGCTGCTATCATTGTAATGAGTGGCTTAATTCAGTTTCTTAATAAGTATTGAGTAGGATGGTGAATAAAATTTTCAAAACTATTTGTGTCCTGTCAAAAAAAAAGAAAAAAAAATAAAAAACAAAAGAAAGAAAAAAGGCAAGGAATAAATACACTTGAGAGCCTCAGATCTCACTTCCAGCTCCATTTTCAAAGTGTGACCTGGCACTCAGGCATATGAGATCCAGTTGTGTTAGGAGCCTTTTGAAAACGGCATGCAGGATGTCCTGTCAGAGGTTGCAGCCTCCTTCCAGGCTTCAAAGCATGAGCCAAACCTCCCGTAGCCGCAGGATGAGTTATCTCCTCCCGAGCAGGGACAGGGTGCATTGGCAGGGCACCCTCTCCGTGGGGAAAACAGCTCCAGCCCCACTGCCTGCCCCATGCTCGCTGTCTCCTCCACATGTTGACTAATTGAATATCCAGGGCTGTCAGCCATGCACCCTTGGGGAGCACTATATTTGGCTTTCAAGGGGGAGAGCCAGCCTGTGGTAGACTAGAGGTTGGCTGCAGGTGGGAGGAAAGGCTTTGAGAAGCCTCTTGGGGATGAGCATGAATGTGGGAGGACCTCACTGGTCCTCCCCACTGCTCTTTTCCCACCTCAGGAGGCAGACTGGAGCTTTACTGAAGCTGAAATGTGTAGTCCAGGAAAATAACCTTTTTTTTCTCTCTCTGTAGAAAGTTAGTTTGAAGTTGTAACCAAAATAGGGGAGAAGAGGTTGAGTTGATCCTGCATGTCTTCAGCCACTGCTGTGCTGATCCCATTGGCCAGATCATGGCCAGTGCCATGGGGATGTTGTGCTGGGAGTGCTTTTGAGGCATCCACATGTCATTTCAGTGCCTTTTGCTTTCAGGGCGCTTCTCCCACCAGCATGGGGTTGTTCTGCCATTTTCTCTCCCATTTTCTCTGTGCATGCTGCTTACAACAGCAATGCTGGATCATGAAACGACAGGCAAGATGAATACTGTTTGTCAAGTGAACCTGCCAGGAGATTCCTGTGTTACTGGTTTGTGTGCATGTGCCAGTCCCCTTCTTCAGGCTTGCTTTCATGTCTCAGATCTTGATCTGTCTCTCCTTGCACTTGGCATTGCTATCACTGTGTATAAACAAATCTGCTAGGCTGTCTGCTGGTATGTAACCCTCAGTAAATATTGTACCTGTCAATTAGGAGGCAGCATTTAATGTTTACAGGTGGTTAAGTTATGCTGCAATATTTTCATGATGAACCTATATGCCTTTTAAAAATGTGGGAAATCAAAGCAGCAAAGCTGTGTATCTGCCTGGCAGGAAGATCTCTAAGATCTGGAAACCAGACCTGACCTTGGAGGGGACCCAGGCTGGCAACAGTGGGAGTCAAGGGCAGTGATTTAAGATTAGGCAATCTCTGAGCTGGAATAATGATCCATCACATCCTGGGAAGATTGAGGAGCTTAAACACAGATATCAAAGTTTACTTTTTTTATTCAGTGGCCTGAGACAGGGTGTAGTTTTGCAAGCTAGTAATTATACAAGCACAGATGGAAGAGGAATATGGAAAGGGGCTGATGGAGTCCACTAAAAATGATAAAGAGAAGGAAGCTGTGAGGTTTCCTCACAATATACCAGTCCTGTGGTTTCATTGTGCTGACTGATAGGACAGAATCCCTCAGTTTTGTTCTCAGTTTCTCTGTCATGGTGTTTTCGGAAGATCTGCAGACTGCTTCTGTAGCTGTTCAACCCCTGAGTGCCCAGAGATGGCCAGATACAGCTGGCATGGGCAGGGATTAGAAGTAGGGCTGAGGTTTGCAAAAACCAGATTAGGAGTGTGAGGGGTGGGAATCTGCTTGTCAAAGGGGACTTAAACTGATCCAGGTTTGGCTGGCATGATGAGAGGCTTTCACTGATGAAGCCAGGGGGAGCTTGGACAAAGATGAGTTCTACCAGAACAGACTGGCCACCTTGGCTTCCTCCAGCCCCAGCAGGATGCTCTGAAAGCCTTTAAAACCCCAGCTGTTAGAAGCAAAACCAAGACACCCCCAGAATGCCCTTGAATCCTCTTACTTCTTTATAAGTATCCAAATTATTAAGGGCTTGAAATCCAGATCCAAATTGATCAGTGACTGGTGGAAACTGTCTAAAGGACATTGGGCAGAGTGACAGTGCTTTAAAAGTTAGTGCAGGCAGGTGAGAGGGTCTGGGACTGTGCATTTCAGTATTTCTCCACTGGCAGAGATACATGGCACAGGAGGAGTTCAGGGTGTCCTGCGTGGTGGTGGCACTTTGGGGGCAGGTTGTGATGGGGTGCCTTTCCAGGATGGAAACTGATCAGCATCCAATGGCCCTGGAAACTGTGTGTGATGCTTTTTTGAAGTCAGTGTGCCATCTATTAGCAAAGGGAGAGAAAGAGAGTGGTAAGGGAATGTTAATGCCTTGCCTTCTAGAGGTTTTTGGGTAGGTCTGGGTTATGGCAGTGCTTCAGGATCTTGGTTCCTTGCTGCTAACCCCATTACTCTGGTCACAGCCACGAGGGCTGCCTGCCTAGCCAGCTTTGCTCTTACAGCCCAATGGAGCCGAGCTTTCATGGACCACGACCCCCTCCAGACATGTGAGCCTGTACAAAGGTGCACACATGTGTGTATGTAGAGAACCAGCCAGAACTTCGTTTTATACTGCTCCAACTGCATGGTACATTTTATCAGCACTCCCTTCGTTCTTCAGGCCCATTATTGTTTTCTTACTGACATGGCTCATCTCGGGTGGGGATGAATGCTTTTGAATTGCATTTTACTTTGCAGTTAGGGAAGGCTGACTGCTTTTCTATAGCAGTACTTGCCAATTAATGTTGGTAAATGCCGGCATTACCTTGACTTTTGGTTAGTGGAAAATTTTCCTTATCTTGCCAAGCAGAAGAGGAAGGCTAATAGCACATTGCAGTAATCAAAACATGAGGCTTGAGATAATGTAATGGCTTTAAGCATTTTACTATTTTGTTAAAATTGATGGGGGAAAAAAGAAATCTCACCCTTTTGCTGTACCAAAACGAAAAACTTGCTGTGAGCAAGGTAGTCCAGTAAAGGTACTGAAGCTGAGTTGCTTTACATCAATTTTTTTTGGCAACCTAAGCAGTAATTACTGTTTCATGAAGGCTTTTATGGGATTCTTATGATGCATGGTTTAGACATAAATAACACTGGTTTTAGGTGTTAATGTAGATACTTTTAGTCATGTAAAGACCTTCCTCAGAATCTGATTCAGTTCTTAACATCTTTTTATCTGTTGTGTTTTCTTCAGACTTTCATTAACATGGATCCTGAGGCTGTCTACTGTCTTGAAGTTTTAATGTGCACTGTGATAAGCTTGTCTTCCCTCTTTGTTGCCTGTTTTGGGTTGTAAACTCTCTTAGGGACAAGGGCTGTCTTTTAATTGTAGCTGTACAGCACTGACAAAACTTGGCCTTGTTTTTTCTTGGGGTTTTAGGAAGTGCTTTGATGTAACTAGCAGTGAAATCACAGTTAATATTTTTTGCTGCCAGTTACATTCCACCTTGTCATAAAACAACAATTGTCACAATTTTCTGGGGTTAAGTTGCTTGCTGCCAAATTTTTTCAATTGACTTAAGATTCTGCCTGCCTTTGCTGTGATTTAAGTGATAGCTACAGCTGTGGTGCTGTAGATTTTAATTTTGAGTAGCAACCTATCCTTTTATCTTGTTTTTGTACTGAATTTTCCAAGGGTGCTTGGGTATAGAGATAGTCTGGTAATGGATAAGTCTCAGTGTGTTGGTTTTACTGTGTCACCTTGAAACGAGGTCCTCACTCTTGGAAATGAGCTGTCCCTGAGGGCAGCACCGGAATGTTTGAGGTTATGTTGCAGGAGGTCTCAGCCATACTCAGCTATCACAAACCATAGGTGAGAGCACCACCATGAAAGCATTTCCCACCTACACAGAAAATGAGTGTTTGGGGGTTTTTTAATACTTTGTGTGCCATATTAAAGATACAGCAAACTCACAACTGAAATGCAAATGACTAGCTTTGGCTGAAATGTAAGTTCACACCATTTTATGTTGTAATCATTAAGTGCGAATAGTTGAAACCAAGTGGACGTGCCTAAAAATAGAGTATTCTGTTTGCTTAGGTGCTGTAATGTTTCAGGTGTTTGGTGGAATTATAAAGCTACGTACACTTAATTTTTGAGGCAGTGGTGAAAGCACTGAGCAAACCCAAAAGATTCCTGTTGCGGACAGATATAATACCAGTCCCCATGAGAGACCACTCTTTAGCTGACATGAGAGTGTGGTGACCTCCTCTAGGCCGGGCTTTAACCTACTGCAGGCTGCAAGGGTGTTTTCTGAGAAACTTCAGACTAACCAATCAGCCATTCCCAGTAGCCCAGCAAGAGCATGAGACTGGGTCAGGTTCTCAGTGGAGTGCGAACACCTGTAACCTGTAAAAGCCTGAGCTCCTCAGGGGCAATTGCCAGGCACAAACCCCAGGGTCAGAGACAGAGGAGAAAATCCTTTGTCTGCTCTCACAATAAAGATTCAGTTGATGGCAAGAGTGGAACAGCTCAGAGATGCGCAATCCAGATGGTGATGGCTCAGGATGACAAATGACTCCAGCAGACTTTTGTAAGAGGTGATGGTATAGTTCAGGTGCTTGCACTGGCTGATAAAATGTGTAAAGCCCTTGCCAAGGAGATGATGTCAACAAGCAGTCTGTCTCAGGAGATGGATCCCTGGGTGACAATCTTGTTTTAGGTTGTGGAATTTTCGTCCACTCTGCTGTGCTGCCTGCTTTGTGTATTTTAATTATGTGTTTGTATTTGGGGGAGGGTATGTTTTTGCATTTTACTGTTCCCCAGGCTTCATCCCCTAGGACACTTCTCTTTTCGTGGGGAAAGTACTCACATTTCAGTGAAGAGATGCCAAGTGTCTGGCGGCTGTTTGTCCAAACAAAGGGACTTGTGAGATCAGGAACCAGTACTTGAACGTAATCGCAGTTGTGTCTGTGCTCCTGGCTCCTCATTTGAGGACATGGAGAGTTCATATCGTCAATGCTGTGTGACTCCTGTTAGGTTTGGGCATTTCCCCCCTCTTTTAAGTAGTGTAGGAGACACACACTAATATGGCTTGCATCATCCAGAAGTAGAAGCCAAAGGCTTCAGTGGTTCAGTGTTAAGAAACTTTCATAGGCTGCAAGGATGGACAAAGAACTCCTGTCTTGGAATAATTTATTGCTAAAGAATTTTTTTTTCCTCCCCTGCTTTTGATTTATCATGGAGTTGTTTAGCTTGCTTGTGCAACAACGAAAACAAAACCCAGGGTAGTAGATGAAAGCAGGAGTCCTGCTGTCAGACCAGCCTTAAAAATAACCTGGCTAAGATCAGACAAGAAATACACTCATTATCCACTAATGAAATAATTGCTTTGTTAGGAACCTGCAAAAATCAGATTTTGGCATGGTTTTCTGGTACTGAGTCATTCACATTAATATTTGTGATGTGAAGAGTGATGGCTTTTGACTGTATCTTGAGACTGACGCGTTCAAGCTGCTCAACTGGGATGTAATGGTGCAAGTTCCCCAGCTATCAATCTATCCCACCTGCCTGCTGGGGAATGGGGATAGTGGGAGGAGGCACGATGTGATCCAAGGTAGGTGGGGCAGGGAGCTGGGAGTAGTGCTTTTAATTTATCCCACATCAGTGAAGGATGCTGGGCAGTGGTATGTGCTGGTATGGCCATCCCAGTGTTCTCCCTGTTCATGTAGAGAAGGTTGTTGCACTACAGGTCTGAATGTCATGCTTTTCTGTTTGGGGCATTTTGTGCTGGTTTTCAGCTCTTTGTGATCAGCATGCTGGTTGCCAGCTGCTGTGAAGCTTATTGAAGTAAATTTTTATAATGCACGGAACTTGGAACTTTCTCTTCAGTGTTGCATTTCCAGAGCAGCTTCGTGGCTGGTGAGGAAGATCCTCACTGTTTGATTCTGCTGCTCCTAATGGGAAACCCTGTGAAGTTTGTAAGTGGGAACTGGTCCCTGCAGACAGACAGTAAAAATCCACGTTGAATTGCAGAGGGAGGGAGGGAGACATCCCGTGGGCTATGTTCAGGTCCATGTCAGTCAGTCAGTGTGTGCATACAGACCTTGCATGGTTATTGATATTCTTATCAGGGCTTATCTCTGTTTTTGTTTTAAAATTGTTACATATTTACATCAGGTTTATCTGAATTGCTGCTGTGACAGAAAGTGCTTTTTCATAGACAACTATTTTACATTTTCCATTTTACTGTCTGGCTTTTTAACTACTTACGGCATTTCTGTTTTCCATTTGTTTACACCTTGCTCCTGCCAAGCTTGTCTTTTATTAAAGAGTTCAAAGCCATTTTTTTCTTTTGTATACACAGATTTGCAGCTTCTTGAGCACAGCACAGTCAAAATAAGTCAAACCCCTTTAAAATCCCCTGCAATTAGCTAGTGAAGGAAAAGCAGGGGAAAGAATGGCTCCAATGTCTTTCACCCATTTATTTATTTATTTTCCTCGCCACTCGAAGGAAAAATGTTCCTTTTTGTTTTATTAATGATGTGCTTATGAAATGGAGCATTTGATAGCGTGCACTTGGAGCAGGCGGAAGGCGAGCTTCCCCACGTCGCGCTGGCAGCGCGCTCCCTTTCTGATCTGCAGCAATCTTAGTTTATTCCAGATGTAGGCTTGCTCTCAGCAGAGGCTGCCTGATGTACAATGGCTTCACAGTGGAGAAAAATGGCCTGTGGGGACCCACTGGAAGCTGCCAGTTGTATTCTCTATTCTCACTTGCGGTCTGTTACATAAGATGACCCTTCCCCTCTGCGCCCTCCCACTTTGCAATTAATCCAAGTAGAATATTCATACTGTCTTTTAAAACATTTTAATTATTTGTAACCTAGGCACTTTGAAGTTGATCAGATTCAAGTGAAAAAATCTGGTCCAAAGGGCTGCCTGCTTGAAGAGCCAAGTTGGGAGGAGAGTTGAGTCACTAAGAGTGATGTAACTGCAGAGAACAGAAATTACCCATTAGTCCAGCTGCAGCCTGACTTGACCATTTGTGTTTCTGCTTGCTGTGTGAGGGAAGTCAAAAAATGCAAGTCTGGAAGGGATTTCAAGAGCTGACCCAATCTCATCTCCTCCTCTGAGACTGACTTTGACAAATGTTGGTTCATCATGTCCATGAAATCCTTTGTTGGGAGGAATCTGTGTAGGCAGGGCTGCTGCTGCCTGGGATTACAAGCAAAGTCCGTCGGGTGGATCTGGGCAGAGTTAAGGTTTGTTCAAGTCACTAACAATGAATTTTTGCTTCTTCTTCCTTTGAAACTCTCAAAACAAGCATGTCTTTCTGAGTGTCCATCCCGGCCAAATCTCAGGTTAACTGCATGATATTTTTTGGATTGTTATATACAAGTATTCATCCCATGTTACGTCGTGAGCCTGTTCTCAAGTGCTGCACACACTGCTTGTGACCTGCCTTTGGTTAAGGGATACAGTTTAGTCTCCTAAGGAGTAACCAAGGCTGGATATCACCTGGTCCCTGGCTGCAGTAGGAGCTGGTAGATCCTCGCTCTCCATCCTTCATGAGAGTGTCTGGAGTCTGAGACTAGACTGACATCAGCACATCTGTGCTTTGTGCTTGAAGTGCTTTTGCATCAAGAGCTGTGAGCGCATGTGTGCAGATATCTTATGTCACTGGTGAACAAAACTGGGGGGAGGTCATTCTGAGTTATTTAGAAGTGAAGCTGTGAGAATTATTCTGATGGGGTGGGAAAATTCAGATGTTAATAGAAATGTGGAACTGACAGCAGCTGAGCCGCAACTGGAATCATGCAGCTGATCAAAGAAGACCAGTCAGCATTTAAACTTGTCCTCTGGGCAGGGATTAAGCAGGCTCCAAGGACAGTGACATCATACCTGCAAAATGCCGAATCTAACTACACTTGGAGTTTCCTATGGGTATTGCAAGTCTCTGGGGTGGAGTGAATGCAGAATCCTAGCTTTTATATAAAGACTTAAGTGAGCTTGTAGTCTTTTTGTTCATGAAGGAAAGCTTGAAAATATACTTCAAAAATTTTTCAAAAATAAGCACATTCATTACTACTTTTTTTTCCCCTTATTTTTTAAAGCATTTAAGCTTTGTGTAGTTGAACCTGCGAGTCTCCAATACTCAACAAAACCAGTTTTAAGTAAAATTTAAATGCATTTACAAATCCTTGGAATTGGCACAGAGCTTTACCATTAAGGCTTTCCTGTGATGGACTCACATAAGATGCACATTCAAACCCAGCAGCATTTTTAGCCAGCTGTGAAGTATCCCATGCTACTCTACAAAAGACACAGCAGCTTCATGAGGAGGGAAGGGGGCTTCTGCTGGACACCTCCTTTCTCCAGAGGCCTCGAGGAAAGGCTGGCAGTCTGCTCTTTAATACATAGCTTTCAAAATCTTGGAGTGACATCCCTCAGAGGTACGTGTGTACTGGTGGGGGGTGTTTGCTTTCAGCGCATGGTTAAGTGAAGAGCTATGAATGTTTTAAGAAGAAAAGGGAAAGAACAGTGATGGGCTCTGATTTCCAGTTGGCAACGCTGGGTTGTTTATTCCCAGTGAAATGCCTGCAGCTGACCAAGGACTGAAGGGACAGCCTTTTCTTACACAGAAGCTGGTGACAGTGGCATTTGAAAATGAGTGAACGAAATACATGTTTGGGCATGTGCCAGACGGTTTTGTTGTCTTTATTGTGGGTATGCTCTTCTGCTCATGTTTGAACTGTGTAGTGCTTTACTTTGCAAGTGCTTTTGATTACTTTGCAAGGGCGTTTGATTTTAGTGGGCATTCAAGGGGAATGAGATGGGTGCCTGCATCAAGAGCCAGCAGAGTCTTGCCATTTGCTCTTATTAAGTGGTCTGTATATGAATATTTGAGAGTGGATCAGTTAAGAATAAATTTGGGATTTTTTTTTTTTTTTTGGTAATAAAATGTCTAATAGTGAGGAGTGCAAGCCAGGCACTGCACATCACAGGCCTTGGTGTAACTTACATTCCCAGAAGTTTTTGCAAGTCATTAAAGGTAATTTAATGACTGCATTGTTAAACTTTATTGAAAGGTCTGATTCCAAATTGAGTTTAACTGCAGGACATTCAAAGTGACATCTTATGAGGAGAGTGGATGGTCATCCTTTCAGCCTGGGCTTGGTTGGGGCAGGCAGAGAGATTGTATTTCTGTTGTGCTGTCTTCTTTTTGTGTGCAAGGTATTTCATAGCAATAAAACTTCTCTGGTGCATTTTCATGCTGTAGCTCAGTTCTGTTTTTTAACTAGATAAATATAGTTGACTCTTGCTCCTACATTTAACACAGTGTCTCATGTGTCACTCTAATTTATTTTAAAGTGTCCTCTGTCCTGACATGTCCTGTTATTCAGCAGAGCTTTTATCAAGGCATTGAAGATCCCAGTTAAACCTGCTGGAATATTGCCCATCTGCAAGGCTTTCAAGTTAACAAATTATCCACAGGTGTATGTTTTCAGGCTCAGACTTTTGGGTAACCTCTTAAGTAACATGGTTTGGTTTTTCTCTTTCTCCTACCTGTGATCTAAGGGCTGGGATTCATTAATATCATAGTTGTTGTTATTGTTAATATGCATGTTAACATTCCCATTGGTAATGTTAGTATTGATAATTATTAATTATTATTGTTATTTTTCACTTGATTCTTAAGGTATTGTTGTAGATACTGACCTCTTTGTTCCTATATCTGAAAAAGTCGTATTTTAAAAGTTTCGGGATCAAGTGCGAAAAAACCCCCCACATTTTATTCACTTAATACTCTGATAAACAACGCTGGCCTAAAATCTGCAGGTTGCTGCCACAACCCTTGGGTTTGCCGATATATTTAGCAGTTCTCCTTCTCAGAAACAAGCAGGAATTTGTGCATGCTCTTCACAGTTTGCCATGAAATTTTAATCATCTTTGCTACTTGGGCGTTTGGGTACTGCGAGAATGTTACTTGTGTGCATAACATACCCAGTCAGAAATAGCTGACCCAGTGCCTGGTGACTACAACACATAGCTTAAAAATTGCCTCTGAATTGTGCATTTTGCTGTCTTGCAAGCTTGAAAACTTACAAGGGTTTTTCGTAATTCTGTAATCCTGGTTCTTCCCCCTCTGACAAGCATCCTGGCAACCTCCTGACTTGTCTTGCTTGCTTGTTTTTCTCCTTCCTTTTTCGCTCTGCTGATACTGTCACCCTAGTATTTCCTTGTGCCCAGTCCTGCCAGTAGGACTCATGGGAGCCAGTTTTGTTTTGCATTTCATGTTGCTCTGGAGTTTGTAAACCACTCTTTGGATAAATCTTTATAGCAATTAAAAATAACCAAAACCAGTAAAGGTGTCCTGAACATTGCTTATTACCTTGCTCATACTGAAAATTATTCTCCACAGTGGGTAAATTTGTTATTTACAACCTGTACGACAGCTGCCCAGTAAGAAATACTTGATTGGCAGCTGATCATTTGGTGTTTTCTTTCCTGTATCTCAAATCCTGCAAATTCCTCTGGAAAGGGAAGCACTGCAGTGTGATGCCAGTCTGGTACCTGCTGCAACAGCAGCTACACCACCTGATGTTCAAGGTCCTGCTTGAACCACATCTTGCTCCTCTGCAGCCCTGCACAGCTCATCCTTGAGTTTTGGCGAAGGGGTTTGAGGCCGCTGGTTGCTTCGGAAAGGATCAGGGCATTGAGAGCAGCACCTCTGTATAGCTCAGAAAAGCTGCAAACATCCCTGCAAGGAAACTTCTACGTGCTGACCCTGCTCTGTGCTGCCTCCTCATTTCTGCCTCCTTCGCTTGGACCACAGCTAACATAGCAAAGCTCAGCAGAAACACCCGTATAGCTTGGGCTATACAGGTGTGTGGTGATGGGCAACAAGGTGCTAAATAGCTTCCTCCCGTACCCTCCCAGCCCTCTTGTTGTTCCAAATCCAAATTGAAGGACTTTCTGCACATTTTCTCTCAGCGAGAAGGTTGCCGCATATGGAAGATGCACATCCTGAAGGGGACAGACGGGCTGGGAATCCAGATAACGGGAGGCAGAGGGTCGAAGCGGTCCCCTCACAGCATCATCGTCACCCATGTGGAGGAAGGTGGCTCTGCACACAGGTGAGGTGACAGTGGTGCCTTCATGGTGGTGGGTGTGATGGGATGTCCACAGCCATCGCTGTTAGCTGGGTTCATAAGAAAAGTGTAGGGGTTTTGCCCTTCCATTGTGTGAGGGTGAGAATATGGCATTTTCAACTTAAAAATACATTTTTGTGTTTGATTACTGAAGCTTCTTCTAAAAGGTTTAGTCCAAACTGTGGACAGATCAAACAGTTCCTTGGTGGTGGAGGGAAAACTAAGGAGCCTGATGGCTTGTAGGGCTTCTCCCCCAAGTTCCTTTTCAGAAGATGTGTGTTTCCCATGGGATTGGTTGTGCAACCCAGGGTGCTCACTGCCAGCCCTGCTGTTCCTGATGGCGTGGAGATGGGGCTTGCTGCTGTTCCCTGACCTAATCCAGTGGGCCACAGAGAAGACTTGTGGGGTCTCAGCCCTGCAAAGAGGGTGCCCCATTGTGGGTTTCCTCATTATGGGAAATTCCATTTCCTCAAAGTGGGCAGCTTTCTGAGCGCCTCTTTTTAGAAAGCAACACTGCACTGATCAGTGCAAGCTTAGCTTAGTGAGATCATGTGTTGTCCATGCCTTCACATCCCACCACGTGCCACCGTAGCCCAGCACTGTGGGAGAACCACTCTGTAGTTCCCGCTCCATGTTCCTGCTCTGTTTCTGCAGGGATGGCAGGCTGATGGCCGGCGACGAGCTCCTCATGATCAACGGGCAGTCACTGGTGGGGCTCTCCCACCAGGACGCCGTGGCACTCCTTCGCTCGGCCGCTGGCCTGGTGCAGCTGGTGGTCTCTAGCAAGGTACAGACATCTCCTGGCTGGTCTCACAAATGTACATCCACAATGTTTGTGCAAGTCTGCGTGAAAAGGCGCATTTTTGATAGGGAATCGCGTGTGCACCTTTGCTTCACTAAACTTAAGGCACAGCAAGGGGAAATATATCAGTAGCTGCCATAAATCTGTGGCAAATCAGCGTGGTATAGACCAAATTAATGATCTGCTTGTACTGTCACTGTCAATCAGTATGCAGATGAGTATTCATGCAGTCATTACCTAAGTTTTGGCCAAAACCATTTTCTTAAAATTACATGCTACGTAAAGCAGGCTTTTCTGAGCCTCTTCTGCTTCCTGCCTGCACAGCCTGTGTACCTCTCATCTCTGTCCTATCTGTGTGTCTGAGATTTCTTGATGATGATCTCTTGGCTCGAGTTCCCTATTTTGTCCTTTTTAACAGCGTGGAGTGGAGCTCTTACAGATAAAGGAACATGAAATTTCAGGGAAATGAAAGTGGAACTCATTAGTCAGTTGGACTCTTCATTCTGCCTTGATCGCAGAAGAGATTGAGGGGATATTACATAATATTTTTGTTTTTTGTTTAAGAAAATTCTGCTCACACCTGTTTGCTCTTCTCCATAGTTCACGCCCTGCTGCCCCCAGACCTGGGTTGCCACAGGTGTTTAGTGGGTGGCCAGTCAACTCCCAGAAGCACACAGGGGTCTCAAATTAGGAGCCGCCTGCAAGGTGGGGGTCACCAGGGCCTTTGAAGTGGTGACAGGAACATTTTGGCCCAAACAGAGCACTTGTGTAGCTGCATAGCCAGGGTGTCAGCAAGCCACTGTATCAGTATTTAAAAATTTTTTCTTAGCTTCCCCTTTAGATTTCCTCAGCCATCCTAAAGCAGGTTTCTATGGCTTTAATGTCTTGGATGCTCTTAAGGCTTCCCCAGATGCTGTATGCACATGTTTTTCAAGAAGAGGCTCTATTCCACCATGTTCAAAGTTAAGAGCCCCTATTTCTGTTAGACATTGAAGTTCATTGCAGAACTTCTTCAGAGTCACAGTCTGGCGTTAACCCCAGCAGTATTTATTCTGGAAACACCTTACTTTGACCTGAAGTAGGTACATTTTTCCTTTAGACAGCTGGGCTCTGCCAATACACAAGGCAGTAGACTGCATATATTTCTCCTTAAACTTAAGGCTTGTTCATATGGTGACCTCATCAAAATAATCATCATGCATAAGCTTAGGGCACAAAACTTCATTTTCCTGATCAGGCTATGAATCTGCTTGTCCTGTGCTCTGTGTGCTTGGACAGTTTTCATGTCCCTGGAAGGGGGACTTGGAACGGCAAGCAATAGGGAATACAGCCTGTGCTGTATTTCTGGCAGCCCCAGAAAAGGTATAGATAGGTGAAGTGTTCACCAGCAGCTCCCTCTGGGCATTATTTGTTAGTATGAGAATGCAGCTTTGCTTTTCGGCCTGATGAGTGCTCAGTAACACAGAATTTTTTCTGAAAGCAATGAGTCTGTCTGGCCAAACATTGGCCGAGGCACATGTTTGCCTGCCAGAAAAGATGGCAAAGACTGGAAACAGATGCTGGAGCATTAGGACTGAGTTGGTAGAGAATTGATGGGTCAGCTTTCATTGTATTCTCCGAAGTAGGGTTGCCAGTGTATTATTCTTATGTGTGTAGGTAGATAAACATGTGAAGGGAACATCCACAGGGAGGGAACAGGAGCATAGGGTGTGATTTGGGATGCAGTGGAATGAGTAATGAGGTCTGTCAACTCTCAGTCCACTCGCACTGACGTTTACTAAACGCAAAGTGGGGAGGAACAGGCTGCTGGAGAAGCATTTATTTTAAGTTCTTCTTTATGAAATCTAAATGTTTTAGGTGTGTATTGGCCTATGTTTACTATATAGGCACTTGAAAACCAAGCCTGCTTTTTATAACCAGACCAAAGTTTGAGCACATGGAAGTGTGTAGCAGGGGGAGGATTACTAGGGAGCTCACGCTGGGCAGGTGAGATGGAGCAGTTTTACTGTGACACTGCTGTTCTTCTGCACGTGATGTAATATATTTTTTGTCTCTTGGATAGGAATCTTCTGAAGAGGATCTTCTGAAGTATCCTTCTTCCAGTTTGCCGGACTTGCTTAGCACTTGCTCAGTCCAAGACTCTGTCTCTTGCACTGACAATAAGGAAAATGAAGAGCCAGAAGAAGAAGATGTGAAAGGAGTCAATGTGTCTCCTGAAAAACTAGTTGCTGTAAGTGTGGTTTTGGTGTGACATTTTTACTCTCTTGATGCCCATTTGCATCTGTCCCGTTCTTCTACAGCCTGACATGGAGCAGGTCCTCAGGACGAGGCAATTTCATCCCACTCAATCCTCTGCACGGGATGCGGGTGAGAAGCTGGAATGGGGATGGCATTTACCACAGCCCCTGCCATCTCTGTGCTGCAGCAAGGCAGCAGCACAGGGAGCAGGAGCTCTTGAGGCCTCCAGCCTGTGTTGCAATCGTGGTTTTGTTTTTCTCTTCGATTGTTTTTCACCCACTTCCACTGCTTTTGTTGGATCTGATGCAGAGTCTCTCGCCGTGCTTACGCAGTCACATGCTCTTCTTTCCCCTCCTTTTGTAACGAAACTTTAACAGTTTATGATCCAAGTCTTGAAGTTTGTATTTCCTCTGCTGAAGCCAACAGACACTTTGGAGGAGGCATAGGAATTTCTGGCTGTGAACCATAGTTGAAGTTCTGCTGAGTAAATGCTGGCAGTTGATAATCTCACTTGCATTTCCTTCAGGGCTGCATTAAGAAGAGATTAAGTGAATTATTGTTATTTATTTGTAATGTAGCAGCTCTGTGAAACTTCATAGGTCTTCTGGGCCTCTCCTGTATTGTACAGACAAAAAATAAAATGGTATTTCTAATCTAAAGAGCTTGTGGACTTGTTTTCCAGCAAGAGAAGGCAGGTGGATTCACTTGAAGCTTTTACCTATTTCTTATTTTCCCTTCTTGTCTTCCCCTCCCCCTCTTTTCTGTGACAGTTGAAATAAATCAGTTAAACCTCTGGATGGCTCAGATATGATAGTTGTTTGGTGATTTGTTTTGATTTTATATTCTTACACTTAAACCTGGGCAAAAGGGCTGCTCTCCAGGATGAGTCTCCTACTGTAGTTTAGCTGATGCTGGTGTTCACTTCCTACCTGCCTCTCATCTCTGGTTTACTTTGAGTCAATGTTTATAACAATTCTCACTCTCACACATCTCAGTACTCCGACAAATTTTGTTATTTCTTCACTGTCTCCTCTTCTGTGTGCCAGGGTGCCTTTTTGGGGGCAGGAAGGGAAAAACAAATAAATGGGGGATGCTTAGCATGCTGATGTTGGTGCAGTGTTTGTGTGCTAACTTGAGTGGGCATCTAAGCATTCTTTTGACTATCAAAATACTTCAAATTCTTCTACATATCCTGCTTCCAGTTCTGGTAATTTCTAATAAGGCTATGGCTCAGCAGCACTTAAATATAGAAATCAATTTTGACAAAATTTAATTATGTGTGGCTTCAGAATTAAGCTCCCTGGCATTCCAGTGACTCTTTCAGCACACGCTAGGAGTTATTTGTCACTTGGTTGGCTCATGTCTTTTCCAGCAAGGCTCTCCCTGGTTGCCAGTGATGGCTTTTTTATCAAGTGTTTCCTTTCCAGATTAACATAATGCTCAAGGAAGCTCAAGATGGTTGAGGTGCACGTGACCATGAGGACACAGCTGCATGAGTCCTTCAGCTTGGACTTGAGTTTAGAGCCTGCCCTGATGTCCATCCCAGTGCCACTGCAGCTGGCAGTGATGGTAGCCACTAACTCAGAGCCAATTGGGTTTGCCTGCTTGTCTGGCACTCTCGCCCCTGATGGCAGTAGTTCTGTGCTTTCAGAATACATCATTGGAAGGCTGAGGGGAAATCACAGAATCTGGCTACAATAAACACTTTAGAAGAGCAGCAGCAAGATTTTTTTCATTGTCTTTTCTGCTTCTATTAATTTCTTTTGTTGAAAGGATGTAATTTAAAGGAATGTAATAAGTTACTGGTGACTCTCAGGACCTCTTCTGTTTTTGCTTGATCTGCAGCTGAAATCACTGCTTTTCTGATCTAAAGCACAGAATGTGTTTGTGTTCCCCTTGCAATTGCTGTGTCAGCCTCAGAGTGCAGACAGGGCTCTCTGCAGCCTGGGGTGGGCAGTCTGTACAGTGTAAACCTCTCAGCTTTACATCCTCATCCATCCTTATCAGGTGTGGGCAGCCTGAGCTGAGCTGGGCTGTGCAAATACTGCATACCACCAGGCAGGACAGAGGAAGGTAAATGTATGGAAAAGATAAAATTCATGTGACTTTTTTCCACCTGGCAAGACTGGGGGGGATTTTTCATAGCAAAGCTTAGAAGCTGATTTCAAGGGCGGTATTAAATCAAAGCATCACAAGATTTTATTTTTAAATACATATAAATGTATAGTAAAATAGATTATTGCAAAATCGCTTTGGAAATCACTGTTCTTTGCTGCTCTCATGCTTTTGATGATACTAATGTGTCTTCTCTTTCTCTCACATATATTCCATTATATCTGTACTGTAGATAAGGGATGACAGCGTGACTGAGGATTAAAGCAGGAACTAAGCTGGACTATTTTTAATCAGTGCAAATGTAATTGTATTAGACTTCCAGGATGGGTGGTACTCAAAATCTGGACCAGGTAACTGAGGCTCTGATCTCAGTCTAAGAGTCAGACGTCTTAGATTTGAAGCTGATTCTCAACTCAGCCCTGTCCAGGAGTTACCTTTCTCATCTCTGACAAGAGGTTAATGGGTTTTCTTGTTTGCTCTGTGGGGCTTTGGAGGGACTTAAAGGGATGCTGTCAAGTGCTGGGTGGTTATGTCATAATGAGTAATTCAGAGTGTTTTATTGTCAGCTGAGTCTTCACTGTCCCTTTTCTGACCCAGAACAATGTCTATCTAATTCTTTAAAAAGTCTAGAAGATAGTACAAAACTTTCAGGAGCTTCTAGGTTTGTCAAAGGTATTCTGTCATTAACTTCTCTTGAATATAGTTCATTGCTGAATATTCAGAACCATAATTAATAGACGTGATGGACTTGCTGCTTTAGCACCTGATTGCCTAAAGGCTGAACCAGGCAGAAAAAACAGTCACTTAGAATGAAGGTGTGTATTCAAATCTTCGTCCTTGTAGCTACTTAGAGCTCAGCTGGACCAGGCTCTTGAGGAAATGGATATAAGTTGTCACTGTTTTGAAATGTGATGCCCCCCCAAGGTCCCTTCCAACCTGGCTTACTTTAAAATCCTGCAAAAAAAAATAATAAAAATGAAAATTGCTTGTCTAGAGGCTGGAGGCTAAAAAGTTTCCCCATGAGCAAGTTGTTTTTTCAACTCTTTTAAGTTCTGCTCCAGCATTTTCAGATAGGGAAATAGAGTCTGAGCTAGTCAGCTTCCGCAGTACACAGCAGAAGAGTTTAGTGACACTTGAAAACTGTAATTTAAGAGAAATATCACTTTAAGTCTTATTTGAAAGTCCACTTGTTAAGTTCCGGTAATAAAAATCACGTAATACAATTTTATTTGAGTTCTGCTTTTGCAGTCTGCTTATGTAAAGCCCTGTTTAACATTAAACATGCTTTAAAGTTCTAACTTCATTAAGCCTTGTGCTGCCAGGCAGAAAAAGGATTACAAAGTGTATTTCTTTCAGAAGTAGTTTGGCCAAAATATTCCTTAACTTCAGACACAAAACACTGGGTCAGAGAGTTGTATTGTCCTAAAGGTCCTGAGACACTTTAGGGATTTTAAAGTCCTTCACCCCAACCCATATTTTGCCATGTGGAGTTGACACTGCTATTCTAAGATGTCACTATTTATGTGCAAATGCGAAATTGGATAATATGATAGTATTTGCCTTGGATGATTTATTTTTAGTTCTAATTCACTTTTACTAGTTTTTCTGTTGCTTGAAATTGAATCTGTCACTGTATTGCTGGCTGGTGGAGCAACCTGGGAAGTGAACTCTCAAGAGAAGGCTCATCTACCAAGAATTTGCAAAGCATCCAGTGAATTTGGGGCATTTTTGGCTCCTAGACAGAAGCATGTGCCATTCTTAGTTGCTTCAAAAGTTACTTGCCTTTGTGTGGTTTGATATCTGATGGTCTGAGTGTTTTTTTAAACATTCAGCTTCAATGACCAGTTTCATATTAATGGCTTGAAATTCTAACAAGTTAGTAAACACAGCAAGAGGGTGTCTGCCTCGGAAGGTTTGGATCTGTAGTTACTGGAGGCAGGGATGGAAAGCTGGGGACTGCTCATCTGTACTTAAATCTTGTGTTCTCCCCTGGGCATCTGCCATTCCTGATGCTGGAGGCTGGACCCTGAGCTGAGTCTATTCCATGGAGAATAGAACTGTACAAAAGAGGAAAGGAGGTCATCCTCATCTCTGCCTTTGGAGGGAGCGCTGGGAAGGGAATTTGCCTCCCTGTGCCCAAGCTCACCATGCAGGCAAGCCCTGGGACACAGCCTCTGGCAGCACCCCCAGCTGCATGACCTTCTGCTGTGGGGTATCAGGGCCTTTCTACTCATATTTAATCATTTTGAGATGACATGAACTGTGTGCCTTCACGTCAGCGCTGGGTGCGTTGCACGCAGAGACAGCCATGACCCAGCAAGGTCTTCACCCTCCTACCAGGAACAGAAACAGGATGTCTCCCGTTAAAGGTTCCTTGCGTGATCTGAGTTACCTGATCCCTGCCAAAATCCACTTGTGGTTTTCATGGAAGACATATAACTGAAAGGGGATAAATAAACCTGTTTGGTGAATGTGAAGAATTGCATTTGCTTAACTCAGCTCCCTCCCTGTTTATATTTTTTTTCCTGTCCTGTAGGACTAACTAGTTGTTTTCTGCCATGAGCCTTTCTGTCTTATGAGGGAATCCATACATAATTACCTGTAGCCATGCAAGCATAATGAAGAAGAGGGATAACAATGCCATAACTTTAAAAGCAGTGTTGGGGTCAAAAGTTCTTCTGGAAACACTGAGAGGGAATTTCAGAGAAAGCATTAGCGTTGAGAAGGAACAGGAAGCATAACTCAACAATTAAATGTGTGCAGAGCGTGGGGAGGGGCCCTCGTTACTTGGAGTACTGGAGTGTTTGTTCCCATTAGGGCACTGCAGTCTCAACACAGGCTGCAGAAACATGGCTCACTCCTCAAACAGCACTGCAGGGCTGGGAGAAAAGCAAGAAAAAGATTTTCCTGGCAGAAATTTGCTTTGCAATTAAATGCTTTACTTAGGGTGGGGGGAAAGGGAAGAAATTGAAGAGCCTGGTGTGGGGCTTGGTTATGTCCTGGGAAGGGTTCAATAACTCTTTTCATGGTGAGGGCTGGCAATCTTTGCGGATCCTGCCCTGTGCCACATCACCCTTGGAAGGGGCAGGCAAGGGCGGTGTCCAGCTCCACCTTGGCATGGCTCAGAGCTGCTGCTCAGCTGTAAATGCTGAACTGGTTGAAAGTCTGGCTGTACTGTACCTTTCTGAGGTACAGTCTTATCCAGCATATCCATGGTGCCCACACAGTGCCCTTCACTCATGCTGTGGCTGATGAGATGCTGGGTCCTACAGTGACTCCAGAAGTAAATTTTCAGAGTAAATATAGTTAGGAATTGGGCAAGAGGAAATGACAAAATGCTTGGAGACCAAATCTTGTTCACACAACGTGTGTTGTTTCTAGAAGCCCTATCACATTAAAATTGGCAATTGCAGTTGGGCTTGCTGAGGGGGGGTTGCTCGGCGATGGGCTGATTGTGGTGGTGTGACACTGGTCAGGGCTGGGGGAAGGTGTTGGCACACATCACATGAGCTGGGGGAGGAGAAGGAGTGCTGAAAGGCCCCCAGGGGTGCAGTGTCGCTGAATTACTGTTTTTCACACTTTGTAAAATTCACCTGTCAAGGAGACATTAACATGAATGCGTTCCTCATGTCAGGAGGGAGCTCCTCAGAGCACTTACATCATTCCCTGTGTCTGGCTCCCAGCCCTTCTGGGCCTCTTCCTACTGCCTCGATCTTAAAGGCAGGACCAGAGAAAACTCTTTCACCCAGGGGCCAGTATTTGAAGGGTTCTCTGTAGATGTGATGCAGTCTACAAAATGTGAAATACCTCCTGTTGCTTTGGCTGGTGGAAGATAACCTTCTGACTTGACCATAAATAACAGTGTAGACAATGCCCAGAGTTACAATTTTTGCTCTTCCCGTGTGATATATTTGAAAGCCAAGTCAGCAGAGTAATAGAAACACAAGTTTATCTACGGTACAGGTTCTGCATGGTCTTTGTTTTTGTGAATAAGGGCTTTTCCCATAAAGCATCAGATACAGTACAGCCTGTCTCTCCTTTGGCTGTTTGGATAACTGCCCAGTTTTGAAGGAGATGAACTGCCTTTAACAAGCTAAAAATAACACCCTCATGGCACTGGAACAAGAGAAATGCTGTCACAGCCATGCGGTTCACATACATTAGCAGAAGGATGATACAGGCTCTAGAATTTTTGAGTTAGTGTGAATGTCTCAGTACCACATCTGCAAATTTTTGAGCATGTACACTGTCCAGTCATGGTTGGGATCAGGTAAAACTGATTTGAGATGTGCTGTGCAGCCTCTATAATGTATGAGGCTTCAGATCCTTGAAGATGCAGATATGAAAGACACTTCATGCAGGTATGAAAGACATTTAATTATTACGTATTCCATACCTTCTTGTGTACTTAGGATGGTATAAAATGCCAGTTTGGAGCTGAAATCCAAAGCTCCCACCAGTGGTGTCATGGGAATGCGCTCTGCAGCTGTTGGTTGATGTCGGTATTAAGAATGTCTTGTTTCATTCTCAGGAGAGCTGTTTATTTTGAGGAGTGATTATTATGTGTTTTGTCCCTTACTGGGAATAAAAAGGTTGTCATTTAAAAAAAAAGAAAAAAAAAAACATGGAAAAAAGATAAGCAATTTATTGTTCGTCATGATGTAAAGGCTCTGGATTTGTGCTAAGCCATGAGCTGAGCATGTATTAAACAGAATAATGGAGTAGCTGAACCAGCTTTCACACTGCTTGAGTTCCATGTTTGTGATAGATTCATGGAATCCTGTAGGTCTCTGCTGTTTACTAAGACTGGTCTTCTGGGATGTCTCTGCAGCACATAGAGACATCTCGTGGGCAGTGACTAAACTGCATGGAAAGCATGTGTCCTGCTTTTTTGATGTTTGGGGGGAAAAAAGGATAAAGCATAAAAAAGAGAACAGCAGGGATCTGTTTGTGTGCGTTTGATTTTCTTTAGCTAAAAAGCTGTTTCTAGTGAAAATCATAATATACTGCAGAAGAAGAATAATCTGGTCCAAGAAAGATTGGGAACTGTTTAGCTGGGAGCATCGTACTGTTTCCAAGGCATGTGTTGTCTGCGATATGTGTTTCTTGGAAAACTTGGCTGCGTTAGCCATTTCCTGCATTTCTTCCTATTTAAAAGGATAATTTTAGTAGATTTTTTTCTCTTCAAAACATTATTAATAATTTAGTGACTCTTTGGAAATCTGAAAATGGAGTCTGCTTTACTTAGTTGCAGCTCTGACCAGTGAGTCATTGGAGCCAGCACAGCTGGGATCCTGCTCCATCAAGAACCTGCCAGCATCCTCTGAACAGTGGTCAACACACGGTGGCTCCTGGTATCAAACACATTCAAGAAGGTTTTGGAGAATCTTGTAAAAAATAAATAGAACATTATGGAAGATGAGAGCAGCTCAGCTCTGCCATAGTGCATTTCCAGTCAGTTTACAGAGTGTGCATGGGCAGATAATGCTGCTGTCTTTGTGCTGGTGAATGCCAGGTTTTGTACCTTGTGCAGCTTTGTGTGTGACTACTCTGTAGATTTTGAAAAGAGACATAAAAATAACTGTGCCTCCTGAAGTGAATAGTAATTCTCTCTCTAGCAACTACTGCTTTACACTGAAGGCATCGGGTCGCTTTTGAGTGCAGGCATTTGGTAAAGTGGTGGACTAGACATTCTTAGAGACCACTTTAAAAGCTTTTGTTTTGTTTATTTGGCATTTCCACCTATTCAGAAAGCTGGGCAGCTCCAGTTCTTGACTGTTTATCAGATTTCCTGATCTCTTGCTGCACATGAACCAAGAGCTTTTCAACACTTTCTTTAAAATTAAGTGAAGAAGGGCTTGGGCTCCCATCCCTTTTGGCTGGGTGGGAGGAAGTACGGGCTTGCACCAGTGGTACCAGCACATGGAATTCCCAGGAATGCTTCTGGGGAAGGTGGTGAATGCTTTGTTTCACCAGTGCTGCTAAACAGCCTAAATTTGAGCCTTCCTGAAGCCTCCCTGGTGAATGTGCAGAACTGCTGTCTGCCCTGTCAGCTTTGCACCAGGGGAAAAACCAGGGCACTGTTTTTATCTGAAGTGCCAGTTTAAGGCACTGAATTAGTGCTGATGTGGAGGTAATGTTCCTTCTCTTTTCCTCCATCCCTGGCTCCAAGTGGTTCTCTGCTTTTGTGTCATGACAGAGGGGAGCAGCAATGCAGTGCCCTTTGGAAGAGGGGAGTCCTCTATTCACCAAAAATTGCTAAGTCTGGATTTAATTTGGACTTCTTCTGAGCCCCATGGTTCAGCTGAGGGAGCTCCCTGGGCCTTGGGGTGTGCTGTGTTTTGGAAAAACGTCCCTGGGTGCTGCAGCCCCTGAAGCAGTATGTCCCAGCTCATCAGCCTCCTTCTAGGATCTGTGCAGCTTTGTACATGCCCTAAAACAGAGCCATAAAAAGCATTCCAGCAGCATGGAAAACTCACTGCTGTCCAAGATGAGAAAATCCATGTCCTCTGCATCACTTGCAGTGTTAATTCTCATAAATTACAGTGCTGCAGTTTGTAATTTGTCTGTGAGATGGATTCAATTAAAGCGAAAAAGAGCTAATTTAAAAGTGAAGGTATTTTACTTTCTGTGCAAGGCAAAGGGGCACGTGGAGTTCCCTGCCTAGCAGATACATTTAAGGCTTAAAGCATGCTGTGCCCTATAAAGCAATAAGTAATTGCACAAATAACTGAAACAGCTAGAATTATACCAGATCTTGGAAAAAAATCTTGAAAATGTTTCGAAAGGTTAAAGACTTCAAGGCATCAGCTAGTTTCAAGGGATTGGGAAGAAAGACTGTGCAGGGAGCAGATGAAGGTTTGCATTGGGTGTTCTGGGCCTTGCTCTGAAGGGTCTGTGCCGGCTCCTTGTGGAGGCCTGTTGGGTTCCTCCTGATGGCTGCCCCACAGACAGTAGTGCTGCTTAAGGAAAAGTTGCTGTGGCCAGACACCAGGACAGAGTGTGAATGGGACCAGAGAAGAAGGGGGATTTTCCCTTGGAGCTTGTGCTGGGCCACAGCTGTTCCTCTTTCACATGGCTGTTCTAGGAAGGGCGATGGTTTTGCTGGTGGACTTGCTTTGCCAGTGCAGGTAGGGCAGACTTTGGCGTGCTGCAGACTTCTCAGCCTGGTTCTTGCTGCTTCATTCCCAAACCACCAGGATAAACTGTTCGGCGTGCTGCTAGCGCTCCTCAGCAGAGCCAGCCAGGCTGTGCCGTGGGGAGTCGGGTGGGCTCGCTCATGGGAAATCAGCAGCTGAGGAGCTCTGCAAGGGCAGCAGAAAAGCAGTTTGCTTATTAAATTGTATCAACCTCTGCCTGCCGTCTTGTTTTTGTAGATCGGCAGGGATTGCCAAGCTGTTTGCGGTTAAACAATGCAGACTGTCATAATCCTGCTCCTCATCTCGCCTAATTAAGAGCCTGGTCACGCTGGAGCTTTGCCCAGGCGAGGACTCTGAGGGCAGTTGTTCATTCTGGTGCAGTGCCAGGACCGCATGTCCCTGATAGCGCCGTTTCCTTTGAAATCAATTGAGATGTCACCATCACTTGATCCCAGAGCTACTTAATGAACTGGCAAAATGGGCTCTATTTTTAGATCTCCCTTCAAACTACTGTGCGTGTTAAAGCTCCCCTTGTCCTTAACTCTGGGACAGCATTGGGCAGGATTTATTGGTTTAGTTTAATAAGAGACCTACAGGACTGAAATAATAAGCTTCATTTCCTTGAAAGTGAGGAAAATTAAAGTGGCATGGTTAAATCTGGGCAGCCACATCGAGACAGTAAAGCGATATGTTCCTGGCCAGAAGGATAAGGTGGAGCTGGGTTTTTCTTCTTGTCTAAGTTACAAGGGAGCCAAAGATTGCAGACACACGCCTTTGAGGAGTTCTTGCAGGCTTTGTAGATCAGATTTCTAAGTGTTTTTCTGAATAGGATAAAATTCCTGGTGGTTTATTAGGCAAGCTCAACAACTTAAAGAATATCTACGTCATTGCAAATGCTAGTGTGTCTTCCCCTATGTGTTTATAATTAGTGTCAGAAAAATGCTTCTGCTAAAATAAAAAACCCCACAGACATAGATAATTTAAATGTTTTTACTTCCTAATTGTAGTCTGAAGCCTAGTTGGATAAAATATAATTTCAAGAAGCTGCCGAGAATGTCTTGAGGCTTTCCCTAGCACTGGTGTTTGCACACACGGCCTTCTGTGTCTCATACGTGGGGTTTAGGGGTTTGATGCCTGTAGGCTCACAGGCTCCAGGACTGCCACGAGGGGAAGGTAGCGTGGGGTGCACAGTTTTAATAGAAGTGGCAATTGTTTCCTGTTTTTCTTCCCACCCCACTAGATGAAAATATATGGAGTTGCAGAATGCATTGATACTTTTCTCCAGTGGCACAGTCAAAATAAAAATCAGCAAAACCCCCAACTTACTGGCAACAAACCAAACTCAAACCTCATGTGGTAGAGGTACAAGATGTACTGAACAGGTCACCCTGGAGCCTGGGCTCAGGGTGGAAATTGGCCCTGGCAGAGATAATTTCAGCATCTCTTTGTACACTGCTACAACCTCAGTCATTTTTTCCGCCGTCCTCTGAGCTGGAGGAAGTGGTCCAGCTTTGGCCTGGGAGCTGTGTGGTCTTATCAGGTATAACTGCCCATGTCCATGGAGACTGCAGTAACCAAACAGCTCTACAGCTCCAGACTTGAGCTGCATTGTGCTCAGCTCCAGAGAAGTCTGATTGGACCCATCCCTGTCTGTTCAGATAGTTAGACAGCATCCCAGCAAAACTGGCTGCTTTAGGGAGACATTCCTCTTGTTTTTCTTAATCTCTGTGCTTCACGTATTTCCCCACCACAGAGTTGGCACTGGCCCTGTGCACCAGTCGGTTTGTACACCTGAAAAGCCACCAGCTACGTGACTTTTGTGTCTGTGCAAATGATTTCTACCCTTCTACAGGGGAGGCATCCTCACTTCATAAAGAATGTTCGCCCTTGCATGGTAAATTTCAGTGTATCTTTGGGAGATCCATAAGGTCCAGAAGTTTCTTGGAAAGAGAGCTTGTGGTACTTTGGCTGTGGCCTAATCACTGTTGGTTTGGGTCTCTTGCGTGAGTTTTTGAATATGATGTCTTACACATTTTGTGGAATGAATCCCTCGTTAGGATGACCAAATCATAAGTGCTGGGTTTTTTTCAGACTGATGAATGAATCAGATGGTTTTAAGTTTACATGGAGCTGTGAGCTGCAGAGCATTTGATGCTAGAAGTGGACTCTGAAGTAGTTGCTGCAATGTCTTGAAAAATCAAAATCTACTAGCTAGGATGTACAAACTGTGTGTAAATTAAGTGTAGCTGTTCATGTTGAAGGGGAAGGAATTAAAAGTAGTTTCCATTCCAGCTTCCTGTTTTCTGCCAGTTTTATGTCTTCCTGAAGTTTCTGCTGTTCAAACTGAAATCATGAAGTCTAGACTTTGCACAAAAGATAAACTTTGGCTTTGTTGACTTGGGTATAAGAGGGACTGGCGGATGGGAAGCAGGTTGTGGGAAAGACTGACGTTTTTAAGATTGAATAGCAGAAGCAGAAATTACTTTCACAGGAAAGTATTTGGTTACTTGGATGGGTTTTTTTAAAAACTGACTTCCAGCAGTTCACCACCACCTTCCAAAATGCAGGGGCTGGGCAGAGCCTGCCCATGGGCAGCTCTTCTCCTCCCTGACCGCAGGAGAGCAGGAGGCAGAGAACATGTGGCCATGCTGCTTACCTTGTTACTTGGCGTCTGGGCAAACGCAGTCGGTAAACAGACTTCTCCTGTCCTGGTGCATTTACTCAGGGTGGTGGGGTTGTGATTCTACCTGTAAACTTAAACTGCATGTTTCCAGGCTTTTTAAGTGCTTAGCTGTCATAACTTTCTGTTAAATAAGCTTTTCATCATCAAGCTTTGCATTGGTGCTCAGCAGACACTAACAATAATACAATGCTTTTTAAAAGTGGTTTTCTCTGTAAAGATGTGATGTCTCTGGAAGCCTGTAGAGCAGCACAAACAGAAATAAAAGCTAGAATTTTGTTCAAATACATTCAAAAGCACCTTAGTGAGGTGTCACAAGTGCTGGATGCATTCTGGAGGCATTAATGTGGTGTCTTGCAGAGGATGCAATGTCCAAAGGCATTGCTAAAACTTACTTACAGCAAATGTATGCTGGCTTAATACAAGGACATGTTCTGGAAACAAAGATGCTATGCAATGGAATTTTCTGGCCATTATGAAAATGAGAAAAATGCCATAACATCTCTAGTTTACATGAAAATATTTTTTTTTTCATTTCTTTTAGGTGATGGAAACTGAAAAGTCTCAAGATCCAGCTTGTACAGAAGTGTCCAAAGGAAACAGTCAGAGTTCAACTCTGGCTAGTGGCATACTGAAATACAGAAGTCGATCCCAAGGTAAAGCTGGGCTGATAGAAGATAGCAATTGTAGATTTTTTTATGTCGTGTATTTATTTTAACTCTCTGAAATCGTGACAGCATTTCTTTGAAATGATAGTAGTTTATTTTGGAAGGAAAAGCCCATCTATAAGAAAATTGCGTTCAGCCTCCTGAGCTGAACTATTGTAGGGATAGAAATATTATGCAAAGCTTTAGAAATGTCCTTCTTTCTTGTTTGTTTGTTTCTCTTCTTTTTTTTGACTGTTTGCATTGTCTGTATATTTCAGTTTGCTCTGATCAAAATGCCCAGTACAGTGACTAATCCCCAGATCTTCTGTTGCTTTGTCCCTAAGTCTTAACAGCAACCTGTGTGCAGAGCTTGATCATGTTCTCAACCCTAATGCTTTCTGAGGCTCCCTGCCTCCTGTGTTCACCCTAATTTTCAATTACTAAGGTATTTTAGTTTTCTTGAGGGAGCTCCTCTGCCTGTAGCCCCTGAGGCTGTGCGTTGGTGGCTCACTGGGGATCCAGACCTGTTCCCATGAGTGCTGATGCCTTTGGGCTGTGGGTGAGCCTGGAGCATCTGCCAGCCTGGATGGCAGCATGAGAAGGGAAGATGCATTCAGAGCTGGGCAGAAAATACAGAATTGCAACTGTTGAGAGGGAGAAATGATGGGAAAGGGTTAGTTGTAGGTGCCAGGGAATGAAGGAATGCCAGGATGCAGTCCTGCCAAGATTGCTATCCTGTCTGTGTGCAGCAGCAGCAGCCTGTGTGCCGGGGGAAGGGGAGTTGAAAAGCAGAGGCAATTTCAGGTCCCAAAGCAGGGAGCAGGTTTAAATTGCACTCTGGGCAGTGGATACAAATTCTGCCTATGGATGCATCAGCAGAATTGCTTTCCTGCTGAGTGCAAAAAAAGCATCTGCCCCAGCTGTTTGCTCCATCCCTCCCTGGCACTGGCAGTGATGCTCGCACAGCCTCCAGGCAAGGAGGAGGTGGCAGAAAATGTGTTTGGGGCTCTACCTCAGCCCATGACTCCGTGTTCCTGGAGTACAGACAGGGCAGTGAGGATGAAAGGAAATCAGAGCTGCTGCTCTCTGTGGCAGATCCATCATATCTCTGGTTTAAAGTAATCTTAAATCCTCTTCGTGAAATCCGGCTTGTGCAAATTTGGTGTGTGTCTTGGGTTTTCATCTGTAAAATAGGGGTTAATGGCCCTTCCCTGTGGGGTGGGAAAATGACAAGGATAAATGTCCAGGAACTGCTGTGGCCAGGGATTCTGCAGGGACCTTGGAGAAAATGAGAATTGGAGGAGCCCTGGTGCGAGGTGTGGGATACTCTGTGGCTCATTACAGGATGTCCGTCAACACAAATAATTCTGTTTCTTATGTGAACTCTGCACTCCTCTCTTTAAGACAACTAGGATTGTTGCCAAAAGGAAAGAAAATAGCATTTTTTGCCACATTTTTTACTTTTTCCATTCCCGAAAAAATTCCCTCAAAGTGACATGACACCTCCAGAAATGAATACTGCTGCAGTGTCAGGTCTTTTAATTTTAAATACATGAAGCTTGAAAGCTTAGTGCACTGGCAAGTGCCATTGGGTGTGAACAGATGAATTTCTTTCCTGTCCCTGAGCTACCGACTCAATTATCTTCTGCTTTTCCTTAATACGACGAGTTCAGTATCACTGAAAGATTGCAGAAAACCTGTGACAGCAGGAAAAGTTCCTGGTTGAGGGTGATCAAAACTGGTTTCTAACTGCCTGGCTGGGAACTGCGTAGCATTGTTTTAAGGCACTTTAGGTTGGGTTTTTCAGAGGTGATTATTGCCTCCTGGTGAGAGAGGATAACACAGCTCTCAGATGTTTGCAGGATGTGTTTCCGTGGTTTTTCTTAGGTGCTGGATCCCGCTTGGAGTCTGTGGGAGAAGATGATGAGCTGACAGTGGAAAATGGTGAATCAAATTATGAAATAGCGGTGAAATATTCCCGGGGTGGAAGAAAGCACTCTCTGCCCCAGCAGCTGGAGTCAGCAGGAGCCAGACAGGTGAGTGGGAAGGCAGAGGCACCTCACTGTGCTCAGTCCTATGGCATCTGCCTGGAGCTCATAGAAGTGGGCGAGGGTCATGAAACAGGATCATGTAGGTACATCATGGGACTGGAACCAAGCCTGGACACCAAAGTGGGATGTGTTTGCCACTTACGGAGAACTTCTTTGAGCATTGTGATGGAGAGTACTGCTTGCTTGTGGCCACAAGGTCCTAAGGCTGTTCATCTGAAGAGCTGCAGTTCTAGAGATCTGAGGACTTGACAAAAAAAAAAAAACAAAACCCTAATGCTCTTTATTTTAATTATTCTAAAATGTGGGCCTTTCCCTTCTTTTTTCCTTTCTCCCTTTTTTTTAGCAGATATGGGCTTGAGTATATCATGATGTTAGCTTTAATCCTTTTAATTTAAATTGTGACTGATACATTTCAAAATGATTCTACTGTGTGAAATGTGGGAAAATTACTGTGCCAAGATTCACTTTGATTGTAGTCAGCTGGGGTTTCATCCCTTGAACATTTCTCTGAATATATCTCTAAGATACTGCATCCCTCTTCCCTGACACATGCAATTTTCCCAGTATGACATCCCAGTATCTGTGCCAAGCAATCAGAGCAATTATCCTTGTTTGTTGATGCTAGGACTACCATATTGTGAAGAAATCTACCCGTTCCTTCAGTGCTGCCCAAGTGGAATCTCCATGGAGACTGACCCAGCCGTCCATCATTTCCAACATCGTCCTGATGAAAGGGCAAGGCAAGGTGAGGATTTCAGCATGTTTCTCACATGTAGCAAAGCTGGCATTTAAGAGGTGTCTCCTATACTTCCAGCTGCCCTCAAGCTAGCCGGTAATAATGCTAATGATAAACAAATCCCATTTCCAAACATAAATGCCAAAGTTACACCTGCAAAATACAGGGGACACAATGTTCGTGTCACGCGCTTGACACAGAGTGGCTTTCATTTTGGTTTGGTGCATCTCGCCATTACTGAGATATCAAATATTAATAATGGATCTCTAAATATGTATGTTTATGCAAAGTTGGTGCAGCTACAGAACAGTACCTGTTCACATGTATATTTATGGACAAGCATATTTTCCCTCTGTGGAATCCGAATACATTTTCAAAATAAATAAATTACTGCAAATTAAGCATTAAACCTGAAGGCAGGTTACTGGCTGATGGCTTCTCCGAGAGCACTGAATTCCATGGGTCAAAAAGTCCTCTTCTCTCTCCCAATAATGTGTTTACACACTTGCTAGATATGAGCTGGCTGAATGCTAAGGAAAAATAGATAAGCATTAACCTAGGCATATATTGTTTTCCCTAATCAAATCCACACTAGTATTGGATCTGTCATTTAAATAAACTAAAAATATGCATGTCCTTTTGTAAAATACTGTTTAAAGTCATCAGATGGATTTGTTTTAGACTAGGAGGAGTTGTTTTGACTTTCAAGCTCAAATGCAAAACTAATTCCTTGTTATGCTTTATGTTTAGCAAAGAGTTAGAAATAGTGACTTCTCTTGGTAGACTGACTCACAGTTGCTTTAACTTCCCTTGGTTTAGGAGCTGTGGGTCTTTTATGACAAGCAAATATTTTTTCATTTTTCACGTACTTATTTTTTGACCCTGTTTTTCTCATAAAATTAGATTATTTCTCCTCCTGGGATAAGCCACTGTCTCCTGCCTTTCTGCACTTAGGTCCAAGGTTTTAGGAAGCAGCCAGGGAGAATGCGGACTCTAGTGATCATGAGCCACCCTAAAGCAGCTGCCGTTTTGTGTGCCTTCCACCCACCTCTTGGGTGATCTCTGTTAGGGATTGCACCTTGTACAATTCGTGCAATAGCACTCACTTTATTATCCCTGTGCAGACCTGGGACTTGTGGTGTTCGTGGCTGGGAGCCAAGTGTTTGCCTTTAGTTTTTAGGTAGATCTGCAAGGAGTGGTTTCCTGCTGTGGAGTGGCAGCGCTTGTCTGGAAGGGTGGGCTAGTGTAGGAACTGCTGTACTTTGCAGACATATTTCTCCCAACCCACCCATGGAGCTGTGGGGAGAACTCCTGTGACTAGGCATGGGAGTGCCAGGAGCCTCCTGCTTTCTGTAGGTTGATTTGCAGTTGATAATTCCACTGGGTTGAACACTTAGTGGAGTTATTTTGTGCTGCACAAGGGACCTACATTGTTTCCTTTCCAGAAATAAGTAATGTCTTATCAAATTACTAGAAGTTTATAACTGTGCTCTATATTCACATAGTGAAACAAAAGATCTGATGGCTGTATTGGACTGTAAACACAGTGCTTGCCCTGGCAGCATCCCTCAGCTGGAAAGCGCTGCCCAAGGCAATAATAATGTCCGTGGCTTCAGATCACTAAAGCACAACAGTTCTCCACGTCCCTTGTCCATCTGGTCAGTGACTTTTCTCTTTATTTTGTAAAATGCGTGTACAGGAGTGACAAGAGGGGAAATACGGAAAAGGGTTGTGGATCAAGGAAATTATTTGTCTGGGAAATAACTCAGTAGGAGAGGTTCATACTGTTGTGTTCATCAGTTCTCTGATCAGCTTTGCAAGATGGTTCCGCAGCCAGCTGGGGTAGTGCAGGGGTAAGAGCTAATGGATGGAGCCCTGGGGAATCCATTGATCTAGATTTATTTAAATACAACGTGATATATGTCTCCAGAATAATTAAAAATGTACGTGTCAGTGGTAGCCCCCGCATGCCATTCCTCTTTAAGCTACATTCCTGACATTGCAGCACTGACCTTATGTCATCTTCTGAAGATTTTCTTCTTCCTGAGGAAGTGTAGGATCTGTGACATAAGACGAACCTATAGTTAATCCTGAATATAGATCTCAGGGGTAGGAATTGACTGTTAATTTAAAAGGAATGTGTCATGTTTTTAAAATGAGAAAGCCATTGACCCAGTGTTTTGATAAAACCCCAAATAATCTCAGAATTTTTGCTATATCAGTTTAGGGTGCCTGATGAGTGTGTTGATAATAGAGTGAAAGTAAATGAGAAAATGGAAGGAGAGAGTAAGATGGCAGTGCAATTCATCAGAAGGTTTTAGGTTTTCATCTTTTCCTTGTGTTGTACGTTACTGGCAGTCTTTCTCACACAGGTGATAATAGAATAAGGTGCCAGCTGTGTCTTCTCCTCTCTTTTTTGTAGGGTCTTGGATTCAGCATTGTGGGAGGTCAGGATTCTGCTCGTGGACGCATGGGAATTTTTGTGAAGACTATATTCCCAAATGGAGCAGCAGCTGCTGATGGAAGGCTTAAAGAAGGTATGGTAGAAAGAATCCAACTTCACAAAAAGGACTACAGTGGAATATTATTTCAGTCCCGGAGGAAAACTCAAGTACAGCTATATTTAGGCACCTGGCCAGCAGCAAGAGGCTATGGAAAATATAACATACCCTGTTTGTTCATCCTATGGAAGATCATTCATATTGCATATTGCATCATTGATTATATTGCATATTGAGAAGTGGAAACTACAGCATAGCGGTGGCCACTTTGTTTCCCCCTTTCTCTTTCATGAACTTTATTTGCCCAAACAGTAAGGTGCAATTCTTCAGTTGGAGAGGGTCAGTGACAGCATGGAAATACAAATAGCCTACAACATCTGGCTTAAAGATGCTGGTCTGAGAAGGGGTTATATGTAGGGACATGCTTGGGAGAGGCTCTCTGAGCATCCTGGTATGATTTTGACAGGACAAGTAGGAGTCATAACCAGAAAAAAAAAAAAAGACAGATGAGATTGGCAGTAAACTCACCTTGGTTAGAGAAGGAGATATAGCCAAATTTTTTACTGCTTTTCCCGTCTTGGTGTCTGAGCTGAATGCACAGCCTGCTCTGTGTGTGCTGCACCCTGGTCTGAGTGATAGGTCAGTCAGACAGACTCTTAAAACACTGTTTAAAATACAAAATGACCATTTTGTGAGTGGTGGTTTACAGCCCTTCTGTGGAGGTTATATTACTTTGCTTCCATGGAAAGCTGCACCTGTGTTACTTCTATCCTTGCTGTAGTGGGTGTTGGTGGTAAAAGTGCTGCAACCTTCCCAAAAGTGTCTCCGCAAGAAGCCACTTTGGTAGGGCTGCTGTGCACACAGTTGGCAAGGGCAATGCATCTTCCCTGAACGTCTCACGCAGGATCAAGCACTCCCAGAGTCACTGATCCCCGATGAGAACGAACGGGGGAGGCCACAGAGGCACTCACACAAGCCGCTGCTGCCACTGGAGCAGTGGGCACACACACACACACACAAGCCGATGATAAAAGAGTCTGGGAAGGGTTTTCTTACGGGGTTCCACAGGAGGGTTTATTGCAGACACTCACAGGAAGGGTTCCAGAGACAAAGGCGAGGAACAATGGAGGATACACCGTTCTATATAGCGGTGGAGAGAGCATCAGGGCCAATGGTTCTAGAGCACAGGGGCGGTACAGAGGTGGGACTAGGGTAAGGGAACCAATAGGAATACCGCGAGGGAGAGACTAAGGAATGAAGGCCAGTGGGAGGGCAGGAAAAGGAGAACGTTCTAGGGTACAGACATATAAGGGATAAAGGGGCAGGGGGGAGCACGGATCAATCAGGGGAACAGAACTGGGGTACATTAACATGAAGGTACAATGCATCCTAGGAGAAGACTGTCACTCTAACCTGGGGAGGATTTCTACCCTTAGAGATGGTCCCTCTAATGGACCCTTCCTGTCCCTTGTCCTGTGGGCTTCACAACAACAGGCCCACCGGCCTCCACATCTCCTCATATCATCTTTCCCTTCTTTATGTCTTATCACACTTGTTGTATTTGAGGTTGCTTTTCGTGCCAACTCTCACGCTTGCTGCCAGAGGGAAGCTCGCATCCCTGCATCAGCGGTTGTGCTCTTGCTGTGGGAGGCCAATAAGTAGCAGCTGTCCCATAAACCCAGCAATCATTTGCAGGCTATTCATAGCTTGCAAACACTTCTCTTTTTTTATTTACTGAGGCTAGGAAAGGAGAGGAGGGTTAGACTTGGCTGGTGGTATTGTCCTGTGTAATTTTGCACAGACGCAAGTAAAATTGCAGGAAGTGGATCTGGATCATGCTGACCCTCCTTTTAATAAAATGAAGGTAGATAGCACAGCTGGGTGTAAGTAGCAAGACCCAGAGCCTGAAAGCTGGTAGGAATCTGACAGGACATGTTCCTTGAGGTGAAAAAGACATTTGCTATCACAGCATGTGGGCTACTGCATGCTTCTCTGTCCGCAGGTGTTTAGTAAGGGAACACATTTGCTTTCTGCACGTGGATGCAGGGTTAGTTTTCTCTGAACAGGCTTTGAAGTGATGTGCTGTAGTGTTTCACATATTTCCTCATTTCTCCTGTTAATGCTTACAAAAGAAGGGCAGTGTTACAGTACCTTTGGACCTCGTGTCATAATCATCTATTTTCAGACTTTAGTTAAAATCCTTAGTGTTTTCAGCTTGTTTGTGCGTGTGAGAATGCCAAGTTAAGGATCTCTGCTGAAGTTCAATTTTTACTCGGGTAAATCATCACTGGTAGCTTGCAGCAACATTAGTACAAGTGAAAATAAATTGAGAACAATAAAAGGCTTTTTATTGAATAGTTAACTGGAATCCTCATAGTAGTGGATCACTTCACGTTCAGGAAAGATGTTCTAAATCCTTATAGTCTCTATATTGCTGACTTCATTTTTGTATCTATTTACCAGGGGATGAAATCCTAGAAGTGAATGGAGAGTCTCTTCAAGGACTGACCCATCAGGAGGCCATCCAGAGGTTTAAGGTAACACGGACATAGCGCTGAAGAGGTTCATGCTCCTCTTCACTCATTGCCATCTCGTACCCTCAGCTTGATACTCTTGTGCTCCCATGAGTTACTGTGTGCAGGTTTAGTGACAAATGTTGGTCACCTCACCGTGGTTCTCTGCTGTCTCTGCAGCAACTCAAGAAGGGCGTGGTGACGCTGACAGTGCGCACGCGGCTGCGCAGCCCCAGCCTCACGCCCTGCGTCACCCCCACCTTGCTGAGCCGCTCCAGCTCCCCCAGCTCCAGCGCCAGCGGCGGCGTGCCCATTCCCGGCCTCGAGGAACCCGATGGCTCCTCCTCCAGCCGCAAAGGACCTGGCCCCAAGGACAGGATCGTCATGGATGTGACACTCAATAAAGGTGAGGGTCCATTGAAATGGTCTGGGAAAATAAATCCCTACTTCTTAGGGGAGTTTTGGGGAATAGATTAGAGACTCCTATATCTGGTGCGCCCACCTGTGCCCATTTGACCTTGAATCACAGGATGAGGGGAAAAAGTACCCTCTAATGCAAAAACTTTTGAAGAGTTCCCCTTTCTGCATTTTTCTGCTTCAGAATCAGCAGCCTCTTATGGGTAGTCAGTGTCCATACTGCTGAAAGAGAGAGGCTGTGAAATATCAGGCAAAATGTAAATCAGCCTCTTGGCAGCCCAAGTAGTCTTGCCCTTCTCTTAAAGGGCATCTCCGGGGAAGGCAAAGCTACACAGTGTTGAAAAGTTCCCAGATGACCTGTTTGAACTCTTCCATGAGGGTTGCTCTCATTATTAATAGTTGCTCATTATAAACTTAAAGTATATGTTATATGTGCTACACAAATATGCCTATTTTTATGACTTAAAGTATAGTGATTTTGAAGGTTAGATTCAAAATTTTGAGAGAGAATGTAAGATGTCCAGTAATTCCTACTTCAGAGATATTGTTACCTGAAGGAAAGCAAAGGTGAGAGCGGACAGAGGTGATCATGGAACCAGAGATAATGCCTCACCTTCCTTTGTGCTTCTTTGCTGAGGAATGCCATACAGCTATTTAACAAAAGAGAACAGTACAATTGGCAGCATCTTCTGTGCTCATGTTTTCTGCAGTAATTTTAAGTGACATCTTGATTGGATTGCTGCCCCTACTCCTTTGCACCTTGAACCAGATCAGACCTTGCGCGACATTTCCAGGAGGTTCCCACGGCGTGCGGAGTATTTTCTGAGAGTGATGAATCTCAGAAAACAGTCAGGATCAGCTATTTTCAGTCCTGATTTCCACTTGTTGGTCTTGGCTTCCTGGCTGACTGCACCTAAGGCCAGCCCTGAAACAATAACACGAGTCCTGAGCTCAAATGGGATGTGGGAACACAAACACTTGTGTGTCCTGTGCGATTACAATCTGCCATGTTTCTTTGTACTTCTTGTTTTTCACAGAGCCAGGGGTTGGGCTTGGCATTGGTGCCTGTTGTCTCACGCTGGAAAACAGTTCTCCGGGGATATACATTCACAGCCTGGCCCCAGGATCAGTGGCTAAAATGGATGGCAGATTAAGGTTGGTTAAAGCAGAAACTTGCTGGAGTGGTTTTACAGTAAAATCGATGGAGACTTTGTTTTCACCAATTGGTTGATGTAGCAGGGAGGAAATTTATACTTAAGAGTTCACCAAAAAGAAAACATTTAAGTAAAGACATTCCAAAATACTATTAAATACCCAGGAAGCATTATTCTGTGTTCTGGAAACAGCATGATCATTAAGATCTGGGTTGTTTGGTTGTTTTTTTAAAAAATTTCTATACAGAAAGCTGAGCCTAATAGCACCCTTTGAAAAAGGGGAGCAGCAAGAAGTGCAGCCTTATGCTTTTTTATGAGAGCTGCAGCCAGAGACCCCAGACTGGGAGGAAATTTGCAGAGCTCTGCTAAAAGCTCAGTCACCTGAAACTCTGCTAAAAAGAGCAGGGGTAGGTGCTCCTGAAGCTGCTAAGCCTATGCCTCTCAGTCTGGCAGGATTGCTGCAGGCTGACCAGCCCAACTCACTCTGTCATGGAGTTGGGATTTCTTTAGGAAGCAGTCATTCCCAGGGTGCCCTTGTGCTTTACATTGGATTAAGTGACAAAAATGTCTTTGCTTTTCCTCTCATGGAGGCCTCATTTTTGAAAGCCACTGGAGGAAACCTTGCCACTTTCTGGGTTCCGGCATAAATGCTGGTGGGTGCTGGGAGCATGGCTCTGGGGGGGAGGCTGTGCTGAAGACATGCTGGGACTGTGTGAACCACTTTGAGTGTGTGGTGTAAGCACTGGTGCCGAGGGGCTGAGCACATGCCTTGCTTTCACATGGCTAGAGAGTGCCTTCTGTTTCCTGGCTCACCAGGAAAACTGTGATAGAGAAATTTGATTTCTTGGAATAAGAGAAGAAGATAATTTTATGGTGGCATTGCTGCCAAAACCCTTGGAAGTTCCTATCATATAGAAATGTCTACAGGAGACAGCATTTAATGGTAATTTGCTTTCTTGCTGGCCCCTTTTGAAAGCGTTGCAGCGCTGGTTACGTTGGTATGTAACAGCTGTATTGTTTATTGGGTTTATGTGATTGATTATATCCAGGCACACTTCCCAGGCTTCTAGCTAGCTTCTTTGAGACATTGCTTCTGTTGTCCCATCAGCAATTTATGGCTTCATAGGCCAGGACTTACAGGATGGTTTTGATTTTTGGAAAACATTGTTAATCAAATGTTGGCTTTGCAATGCCAGGGGAGGTTTGAATCCAGCTCCTCTGTGTCTGAGCTCCCCCTCTCAGTCATGTGGCTGTGTAAGTAACTCCATTTGTGTAAGTCTAAAGGATGGGCAGAGCAGTGGGATGATTGCACAACTGATAGATCACCCTTTACTTTCCTGAGCCTGTACCAGAAGTGCAGGTTACTGAATTGCAATTGTTGTTTTGCCTTTGGTGTGTGTACTCATAGTGTAAACACAATGTCATTGTCACAAGTAGCCCAACATAAGCCAGCAGTAGTAGATTCTTTGAGAGTGTCTACTCAGAGCAAAAGTTTCAGGAATTATGGAGAATGCTTTAATGATACCCCTAGCTAATGATATTTTCTTTTGGTTAGTTCCAGATGTCTGAGCACCATAAGCAAGAGCTAAGAAACTTAAAAACAGAACTAAACAATCATAGGATCGTGGAATGGTTTGGGTTGGAAGAGACATTAAAGATCGTCTTGTTTCAAACCGCCTGCCATGGGCAGGGAACCTTCCACTAGATCAGGTTACTCAAAGGTCCATCCAACCTGGTCTCAAACACTTCCAGAGATTCTCTGAGCAACCTGTTCCAGTGCCTCAGCACCCTGAGAGTAAAGAATTTCTTCCTAGTACCTCATCTAATTCTGCCCCATCTAATTCAGTTTAAAGCCATACTCCCTCGTGCTATCACTACGTGCCCTTTTAAATCACACAGTGTGTTTCCCTTTCAGGAGAGTTTTGTTTTGGGTTATTTTTTTTCCTTTTTAATGGGTTCTATATGTTAATTTTTAGCAAACACAGGCTTACCAAGCTCAATTTTTTGCTGGAGTCATTTCATAAACTCATATCTAAACCATGAATTTCTGATCAGGGTTTCTGTTAAGTAATTCAATATGGTGTGAAGGAACAGCCCATCTGAATCTCATTTTTCCTCTTCTGTGCTCAGTAAGTATCTGAATGCAGAACTGGAATTGAAGCTTGTTTTCACCCTGCTCTGAATGCAGACAGTTTTCTTGGTTGATTTAATAGAGATTTTTGTGCTGACGGTAACTGCAGAAGGGATCTCTGAGCCTCCCTCATGAACTCAAGAGGACTTAATTCACATCACTGGGAGCAGCAGCAGCAAGACCTGCTTCCTTGAAAGTCACATCTTTGCCAGAACACTTCTGCCTCTGAAAAATCTTGGCCATCAGTTGAAAGTACAAATTTTTTGCATGGAAGGTGGTTGTGATTAGGTGGCTCTGTGTCTCTGTGCAGCCGGGGTGACCAGATTCTGGAGGCGGATTCTGTGAGCCTGCGTCACGCCGCGTTAAGCGAAGCCTACGCAATCCTGAGTGAGTGTGGACCAGGCCCAGTCAGCCTAATCATTAGTCGTCATCCTAACCCAAAGGTGAGGAGAAAATGAGTGAGTGTATCTGGGTTGTTTTCATCTGGCACTGTAATTTGAGCCTTGCTGTCGGAAAGGCAGAAAATGAAGAAAATTACTTTTTCTCTCTATGGCATGTATTGTGCAAGATGTCAAGATTGTAATGATGCTTCCCAGTTTTGTAAGTCATGGCAATGCTGGACCATCCCTGCTGCTTTTCACTTAGTCACCCACTGATCAAATGCAATTTTCCTGGAACTGCTTGAATGAAGTGTTCCCATCTTTCTTGGTACTTGGATGAAGTAGCAACACAAATACAGCACAAGACCTCTTCTCCTAGAAGTTATTTTGCAGCTACTTTGTCTTTGAGTAGAATTTAATTTAGGGCCAGGAATATAAGCATCAACAGCTTGAATAGATCAACTATAATAAAGTAAAATCTATCCAAAGATCAAAGTTTTCCTTCAGGAATTAAAACGTGAGAATATGGAGTGTACTGCTACTGAATCCGTGCAAGGTCAATTTGGAAATAAGGCTGTATTTACAAAGTAAGTGTTCTCAAGCATTTTTTAAAAATTGATGATAGAAGATGAAAGCCTATTAGCCAAGCTATAGGGAATAACAGCTTCTTTTATTTCAATATTTCAAAGAATTTCATGAGTGTACAAAACCTTCCTGTTTAAACAGGAATGAAGCTGTAAAAATATTTGCATTAGTGGGCCCAGAAAGCTCTGACTTTTGCACTCATAACTACAGATGGAGGCCTTAACAAAGCCATATCTAGGAGAACTCAGGTTTCTTATTTTGTAATTAATTGTGTATTTTCTACTAAATCAAATATACAGTCAACAAATAGGGGTGTACTTGCCAGAGTTTATCTTTGCTGGAAGGCCTTGTGCTGCTAGAAAGAAAGAGGCTGCGGTTCTGCTAAATGTAAGCATGGAGAGGGTAAGAATTGGGCTTATAGCCTAAGATAACAGTATTTCTGGTGAGTCTGTGTGCTGTGCTGAACCAACACGATGGTTCAATGTGATTGCGTTATTAAGGCATACAGACTTTTTGGAGAGTCTGTAAGGAGCATGGAAAAAACCACCATGCTGTAGAGCCTGCCCTTTCTCATCTGTCCCTCATCTTACTATGCTAGGGTTTTGAAAGCTGATGGATGACCTAACCTGGTGTCTGCTGAAAGGATGAACTGAGTTAAGCTAATTGCTTGCTATTACTCAGTAACAGAGGGAAACTATTAAGTGGCTCCTATTACAGTTTTCCATAAGCGATATTTAAGATGACAACAAATCCTTTGCCAAGAAGTGTATGAAAAGCTAAAAGTTGAGCTGGAGAGACCCTAAAGCATTTTTCCAGTACTGAATCCATAATCCAGGCACTGTTGAATCCATAATCTCTCATAGCTGGATCTCTGGAGGAGTGTCCATGTGTCCATATTTATTATTATTTTACTGTCACCCATTTTCCGAAAGCACTGGAGGATCCATACATAAGTGTCGGTATTTTGCTTTATTTCATTTGCTCTTAATAATACCCTGGCATGCAGATTGGAGTTAGGAATTAGCTTGTCTCTTTCCATTTTGAACTGCCTGAGCCATAAAGAGTGCTAAACATCAAAGCTGACAGAGTTTGCAGAAGTGGGGATTTTTGGTTAACTTTAAAAAAACACTGCACTGTGTCTGGGACCTGGTTTTACTCTTGGGACATGTTTTACCAAAAGGTTTGTGTTAAGGCCGTGGTTCACAGTCTAAGGACTTGGTTCATGTCCTGAAGGAACTCCCTGTGCCCCAGGAGCCCAGGTACTTTAGGTCTGCTATAAGGTCATGCCACAGGCTGGAAACAGAGATGTGTTTTTACAAAGGTTCATCTTGTTTTGAACTTTTCTATACTTAATTTCTTAGTTTATAACACAAAAGGTCCACAGTACAGTTTGCTGCTGAATATGTTTGCTTTGGTGTTTTCATGTACTTCCAAAAGAAATACCACAAAATTTTCTTTCTTCTTGTTATTCTGAGTGAAAATGGCATTTATGCTGTGTTTAAACTGCTGAGCTTGCTTTGGAATCTCTCAAATCTTCATGGTTCAGGAAGACTCAAGTTTTTAGTCACTATTTATCCTGAATTTTAATTCATGTAAAGCAATGTGCATAGAAAGTATTTTTGACAGAATTAGTTTGCTTTCTGTTCTTAAATATATATTCCTGCAGACTAGTTGTTCCTCTGTAAAATCCTGTGTTTTCCAGTAATAAGAATTAAATATATGGCAGTAATGAAGGGCTAAATTAGCAAATCTGGTAAACCAGTATTTATTCTAAAACCAGAGAAACATTAATTACCAATTACTGATTTAGTTTTTTTTTTCAAAAGCAAGGAGAAATGAAAATTAAAGACAGCTAATATTATGGGAAGCCTGGTATTCTTCTGGTAGGTTAAGTGTAGAACAGCCCAAGTTTCTGATGTATGCCTGTACGAAGCAGTCTTTGTCTATTTTAAAGTCATATTTTCTTGACAAATCAATATACACCTCTTAATTGAGTTAAAACTGGGCTGTAATAGCTTCGTTTGATTTCTTTAAGTCTAGGGCTGTTTAATTTATTTGTATTGTGTGTCACTTGGATGCAGTCTTCATGTAGCTAGCGTAGGCTTCTGTTTCCTGGTTTCTGCAGGAAAGTGGCATCAAGACAGTCTGAGTCAGGGCACAAGGACTTAGGAGCCCTCAACTAGGTTTTCTTTATTGCATCTTTAAAAATAGTGGCTAATATGCAATGAATCATGTGCTTATGATAAGTGGTAAGGCTCTTGTAACTTCTTGTACCTTGTTTGAGCTTTGTCTTTCACCCTGCTTCAGGTTTCGGAGCAGGAGATGGATGAAGCAATCGCGCGTACTACCCACCGAGAGAGCAAAGATGCCAGCTCCTCCCACGTCACAGGTAGCAACATGTTCTCTTGTCTAGTGTGTGTTCTTTCCTAGATGCAGGAACATGTAAGGGCATGCTCTGAAGTTCCCCAGAATTAAAATTCTGAGAGCCCTCAAGACAGCAGAACAGTGTAGGGAATGTCACCATTCTGTCCACTGTAGAAATTTTAGCACAAACATCTAGTTCAGATGGATCAGCTCTGCAGCTTATGTAACTTGCTTTCTTCCACTAGGCTGCCATGACCTGAAAGTAGGGTTGTCAAGAGGTGTTTGCTCTGAACTTATTTCAAAATAAGGGGAAGCAGTAGGAAAGAGCAGGAGACACCTACTCTGTGTATGCTTGCCCCAAGTATTGTGACCATTTGAAAAAGTCCAGGTGTTGCATACTGCACTGTAAGCTTTAACGCCATTTTGACCTTTGAAGTCATATCAAAATATATGCTCTGGCATCTCTGTGATGTGTTCAAACTCCAAACTTAGCACTTTCTAAAGTGTGGCAGAGGAATAAAAATCTGTTGGCAGTGGCAGAGTGACCAGTAAGGTGATGTTCAGACAGAAGTGTTAGACTTGTTACAATCCCCTTTTAAGTGTGTCAGCTAAGACCTTCTTTGAAGATGACCTTGCCAGTGGCTGCTAATTTGGCTTTTGAGGTTGCCCTAGTCAGCAGCATGCTCCAAAAGGTGGGGAAGACTATCTCCTGCTTGTCTCTTGTTCATAGTACTGCCCTGCACCTGGCTGATGTAATATGTTTCAGTAGTAACATTCCATCTCATCTGAGGGAGAGCTTGTGAAATGTTAAATAAATCTTGCTTAGGAAAGCAATTTGGATAATAAATAAATGGGGTTAATCGCAGCCACCAGCTCAGAAGATGAATGGGAAGCTTGTTTGGTTATATGGACCACAACTTTAATTTTTTGGCATCTAACTAATCTGTGTTTAACAGGAGCTGTACAAAAAAGTCCATCTCCTAGTGTGAAGGCCAAACAAGGAGAGACCTCGTCTCCCCTCAGCTGGACTATGAAACGCTTCTTGGAGCCAGCAAGCCGGGTAAAAGGATTAGATGCAGTAAAAATAAAGTCTGCTTCAAATTCAGCTTTTACTGAAGCTCTTACTTGGTCAAGGGGTTCAAAACCAAATCTGTGTGCTCCTTCCCTGTCACATGGGCTCCATAAAAGGGTTTGTTTCTTGTGTCACACAATTAAATTGTGACAGCAGCAAACTCCTGTTTGTTTGTGTGACTGTAGCCTTTAGGAGTGATGTGCAGAGCATGGCAGAGAAGGCTCTGGTGTCCCACCCCCTGCCACCTTGAAGGCACCCCTGCTCTGTGGGACACAGATGAAGTTTGCAGGAGAGACCTGAGCCTGTGGGCAGAAGGCTGCGACTAAGTCCTTCTATATAGCCGTTGCAGTAGAAAAATCTGGTTTTCCTGGGAAAGTCAAGGAAGCTGTAGACACTGTGTCTGGAGGTACAAAGCTTTCCCTTCTCCCAGTGTAGAAGGTGTGTAAAGGGAACTGTAAAAGTGAATTATTTCCTCCCTTGTTTCTGCGCTGAACCACACCTGCAAAGCAGTGGGATTTGGAATCCTTTTTTATTTATTGTATTGGCTAGAAATGTGTTGGTGTGTAGTGTTTCAGTAATCCAGTTTCAACAGTTTGGCTCCCAATATACTGACAAATCCTCTACTTTAAAAATTGGCTTTAAACTTCCTTTACTGACACAGCAATGTGAGTGGAGTGTGTGGTACTCACATGCTGGCGGGGGCTTTAAGCATTGATGACAGCTGGTCACCAGGCTCACTTCTCTTCAGCAGGGGTCCATCAGCTCCGAGGCAGAGCTTTCCCAGTACTTCTCCCACGATGGTACGAGCCACCTCCCCTTCTCTGATGCTGTACCTGGCTCATGTGATGAAGAGCAGCTCCGCCAGAAGAACAGGAACAGTTTTTTGGATGATGGCTCTCTTCTCCCTGGCAACCTGAGTAAGTGATGCAAATATGTCTGGTCATTGGGCTAGTGGAGGGAGAGTCACTCAGTGCTGCGTTCCTATACTGGAGAGCTGTGGTGGTAAGAAATGCCAGACAGTGTAGTGCAAACCAGTGCTGATCACATGAAATTCTGAAATACTGAAGGAATTTACAACAATCCACAGAAATGCCTGTTTCCATGGTATTTTGTTCAAAACGCTATTCTGATAATGTGAAAATGACTTTGGTTTGGATGAAACGGGATTGACAGCACTGTAGGGTTTTTCTTTTTTCAAATGACTGATCATCTTACGATCATTTACAGAAAAGTGTTCATAGTTACCTCAAAAACTTGGAAATGTCACATAGAGAAAAGGGTCAATATATGTATAAAAACAAACAAATATGCAATTTTACATCAGATACTTCACGTGTGTATTTCTCCCCATAGTAATTGACTGAAAGAACCTTATACGTCCTTACTGACATGCGCCTGATCTCAAATTCAAAGGATATATTTGTTCTCCCTTTCCTATGATTCTCAAGTAATTTCTTTGTCTACAGCTTATTTCTTTGTAAATTATTTAATGTTTAAAAGCATTTATACATTTCTAACTCGCCGCCAAACAAAGCAAAACAAAATAACTTTCCACAAAGTAAGATGCAGTTCTTTCTAAGGAGAAGGTGAAAAGGGTTCTTGGGTTTGTGAGTTACTAGTTTGAAATTGACTGTTGTGTGCTTCAGTCTTTGTTCAAGAAAGCAGTTTTTACTCTCTGTAAATTAATGCAGGAGTCCAGAGCTTAGATTTAAGCAAATGTGAAAACAAATCCATTGTTTTAACTAAAATACACATTTGAATTTGCATCCCTTTTTTTTCTGAGTCATAGTCATAATTTAGAAATAAACTGAATATAGAACTAGATGTGCCAATGAACTGACTTGGGGAATTACCTATAAATCGTAGTGCTATCTGCAGTCCCTTTTGATGTTTGCTGTAGTTAGAGGGAGGACATGAGAAGCCTGCTTTTTGCTTTGTCGAGTTAAGCTTCCTCTGCAAACAGAGCCACATGTAGTCTGCTGTAGTGAGATGCATGGTGTTAAAAATCATCCGTAAGTACAGCTGAAGTAGAACTCTTTTTTTTTTCCTAGCTGCTAGAGATGTGGGAGTGACAAAAGCAAATGGTTTGGCTTCTCCAGCTGGTGGTAGGTCGTCTGGCCATCACAACAAGCATGTGGAGTCTGTCCGACCCGGCATCCTCAGCGACAGCCCCAAATCTGCCCGCAGCCCCTTTCACCGACAGAGGAGGGTTGTTTTCTATGATGGTGACGCCAGTGATGATGACGAAAGTTCCCACTTGCACAGAAGCCAGAGGGCCAAGAGCCAGGAGGATTCTGGCATTGTCATTACCACCTCGTCTGTTGAAATTGATGATGAGAGCCAGGACAGTGAGTCATCGAGATACAATGGCATGGAGACATCTTCCCCTGTCTTCAGCAATTCTGTGGAGTCTGCAGACAGCACGCTGGAGCAAATTGAATCTCCTTTCTTCCCCATCATAGCGTTCGATTACTCAAGTGTGCCTGAAGTTCGTCTTGGCAGCCTGAGTTTGAGGGAGCTCCGGGAAGCACAGCTTGAATCCAAGAGATCGCCAAAACTTGAGCACAGAGCAGTCACCAGAGTGAAAAGCATGATGAGCACTGAGTGCCGAAGCCTTCAGAGACATAGGACGGAGGAGCACGGCTCTTACAACAAGCCTGTTGCCAGGATGCTCCCTCACAGCAGGAAGTGTGAAGCACCTGATGCGGCCGGGCAGGGCCAGGTTGAAGTCGTCACTCTGGTTCGCAATGAGCACGAGTCATTCGGCCTGGATTTGGAAATCCAAGCCATGCCCTTAAAGGTTGTTGTCACAGGGATGCGGCCAGGTGGACCAGCAGAAATGGTAATTTGAGTTGCCTTGTTGTGATGTGCCTTCCCATTGCAAAAGTGATTATTATTATTTTTATTGGTATTATTAAACAAGTGGTCTGTTGAGAGTAAGCGCAACTGAGATGTTTGTCCTTACTGGGAAAAATGTCTCACCCCATGTTGTTCTGGAGCTACTGCTACATAACTTGTTTCTGATTCAGAAGTGCACTCAGGCTAATTCAAAACTAAGAGAGGCAGGACGCAGATCTGCTGAGATGGTTTCATACCCCCTTGCAATTGCAGTTTTGAGGGAATGCAATATTTGTGTTTATTTTTTAACTATGGGCAAAGGCAAACTAAGTAAATCCTGATGGCAGAGAATGGTGGTAACAAATGTTTGTTATACCTTACTGTTTTATATGCACACGTCCCCATATTGCAGGGATCTTCAACCACAAAGCTTTAGGTGCTGGCCAGGTTTGCCAAGAGCCATGGTAGTATCAGTAATACACTGCTCTTTTGCATCTCATACATGCCCATACCAGTATGGATACGTGCCTCATGCTGGCTGTGGAATTGCTACATGCAGAAGTACAGAAAGAAGAGTAATACTCTGATGTACAAACCTGGCTGTAGCATTTTTAATCTCATTCGTGGCCACTAGAGTAAGAGGAGATACGGCATAGCAGTTTGAATGGGGCTGTGAGATCTGGGAATTTGGATTTTGTTCCTGGCTTTTTCTCAGACTTATTTTTCAGTATTTAGAAACAAACTTTTAACTTAAGAGCTCAGTTTATGTCTGTTTACTGGTTTAAGAAAGTTCCACCTCATGCATGGAATTAAAAAATGACACACAATTGTTCCAGTCCTGAAGAAGCTAGAGCTGATGCATCCCATTTCATTTAACTGAGAGGGCCATGTCCTCCATCCTGATACTCATCTCTCAGAGAAACCAGCAGCTCTTTTGACCTTCCTGTTTTAGATTGATCTTTAATTCTCCTCCTGGCAGAAGCACAGTCTGCTCTTTATTTATGTGCTGGCAGACTGACAGCAGTGGTACCTGTGCTCTGCAGTGGCGTGAAGTAGGGAATGTTGCTCATAAGCTATTAATTGCTTCCCTGCAATCTTTACCCCTGTGGCAGGACTTCTGATGTGTATTTATTATTTCCTCGAATCTCTCATTGCATCAGGGATCAATGGGCAAGATGGCTGTAGGAGATGAGATTACCACCATCAACAGCATCCCCGTCAGCAAGATGACGTACGAAGAAATCTGCTTGCTTATGCAGTGTCTTCCCACATCCGTAACCCTGGAGATCCAGAAGGCAGCATCAGGTGAGAAAGTAGTTTTGCTTTTGTACCATTTATTCTGGGTACCAGTGAACAAAACGTCCTTGGATCAGCTGGGTCTGACCTTCTGCTGTCCTAGCTTTCCACGTGGATTCAGAGAAGAGGACAGGGGGACATTATGGCTGCATTGGTGAGCCAGGCAAAGCACTTTGTCGCCAAACCAGGCTTCAGAGTCCTCTCTAGCACCATGATAAAGGGAGAAAATGTACTCCTGCGTGAGGCATTCAGAGGTCCCACATAGAGTAGGTCCCTCCTGCCAGTGTTTGCAGAGGTCTGAGTCATTTCATGCAGTCCTGGAGCTAAAATGGCAGTCACTTTTGTCCTGACAACTCATTTTATTGCTGTGCCTGTTCATTAAATATATTGGCCCTTTATAATCAAATCTCTCACTCTCTCTTAAATCTGAAGTTCTAGTAATGTTTTTATGAGTGGGCAATAAGACACTAAAAGCCTCCTTCCTTTCTTTCTTTCTTTCCTTCCCTTTTATGTGTCAGAATTCTCTAAAGTGCAGGAAGGTGAAACAGAAAACCCAAGAAAATTAAAATCTTATAAAAATTTTTATTTGCATGTTTCATTGCAAAAAGTTTTCTAGTGTGAGTTGAAATACTTGATACCTCCTTGCTTTCTGCTCAGGGCTAATGTATGCTGCTACAGCAATATATGAATCCCCACAGACTGTACAAATTATGTGATGTGGAAATGAGTGTTTGAAAAAGAAAAGCATACTTTTCAAATTCAGGAAGAACATAATATTTTGCTTTGTTCTAGCTTATGATCTTCTTTGTGTACCTATTAATACCTGGGAACCTAAAGTGCTTCCAGATGCTTGACTTCCAGTTGTTCTTTAAGCAATTCCAGGCTTGGCAGGATCTTGTTCTTGTTTCCTTAGATTGCTTTTCAAACCAATAACATAGGGGTAAAGACACATTGGAACTCCTTTGTCAGACACTTCTTCTGCTTCACCCTTCCCCTTGCCCTGTCCCACTGGCAAAAAAGGTGGTCTCTTCAGCATGTGATCCACCATGCTGAAGCAGGGCAGTATTTCAAATTCTAACCTGACTGCTTCAGGTTGGTCTCTTGAAGTGTTTTTCTCTTGTTGACTCAGAAGGAATCAGCACATCTTAACATGGGTACCTAAATTAAGTGATGTGGATAATCCTGCAGGTTTGTGTGAGAAGTACAGAGATGCACAGGCACATGAATGAGCAGGAAAGGATGCTGACACTGTGAATAATCTGTCCTTCTCCACACGTTTTCAGGCCCCATGTCATAGTAAGTGGCCTCTGGAAGGCAGCTTTAATGGGGATGCATATCTCAGAAGCAGTGTAGAGAGGTGAAATCTGGTGCTTAGAGTGAAGTGCTGAAAACTGAAAATGTGGAGAAATGGGTGAGCAGGATTGTGTCAGAGTGCAGCAGTGACAGGGAGCTTGGCATGTTGCCCATGAGTGGGTTAAACATGTACTGGAAGCAAGGAGAGGTCTGTGCTAGAAGTGCAGTAAAGTCCACGTGCTTAACGTGTGCATAACGTCACCCATGCGTGTCACATTGAACACCTGCAGAAGCACCGTGGGGTCAGAGCCAAGTTATTTATGCACAGACTGTCATTGTGTTACCTGGTCACCTTTGCTACGTCAGGGCTCTCTCTGCTCTCTGGAGTCTCTATTGGAGACTTCAGCAATCAAACAAGTGATGAGAAGCAGTGCTGCTCAGCATGACTTACTGCATACTGACACTTCGGTAGTTGGCTGCTTGACTGCTGCAGTTTCAAAGATGAGAGTTAAACACATCATGACTACTCACCTTGCATAAGTGGATTGCTCCCTTCTGTGCACTACTCAAAAACACAAGGTTATGATTAATTTCAGTTGTTGTAAACATCATTACAGAAGAGGAGGAGTGCAGAACAAAATGAAAACATGTAGTCTATGTGGGTGTCTATTTTTGTAATAAAACCTGGTGTTTTCTGTATCGCTTCCTATATTTGACAGGATTTTGCCTTTTTTTTTTTTTTTTTTATAACATGGTGCAGCTGTCAGCAGATTTACAAACCTCATCCTGTCTCCAGGGGTAGACACTCAAAATCAGGCCAATGTCAACAGTGTCCTCGCAACGGAGGAAGAGCAGAGTTCTGGGAAGCGAGAAAGAGCAGGTCTGCAAGCTGCTGTCGGCAGCTGCGCAGCAGAGAGAGCAACGCTGCCGCCTGATGCCACCAGCAGGGATGTGCACAGAGGCACCCCAAAGGGCAGCCGTGACGATGACTGCACGGCCATCCCTGTCACAGACATCGATGACCTGCTCAGCCAGATGGGTGCCCCCGAAAGCAGGGCTCCACGCACCCCGTCGCGCGCGGAAAGTCCCCTCCGAGATGAGTACACCACGATGTGCTGCTGTGGCACTGATGAAGGCTGCCCGGGGTCTGAGCCACAAGCAGCCAAGGAGGAGCTGCTGGCAAAAACTGTGAATTGTGGAGCTAATGCACAAGGGGTTTTGGGGCTGTCTGTGTTGGACTCCATTAACACAGGCAAACTTTTTACTGTGAATAAAAACTCTTTAAATAACTATTCTAGGAATTTTAGCAGTTTAAATGAGGATGAATTGCCTGCAGCAAACACTCTGGAAGGTAAGAGGAGTGACCCGTTTCCAAAGTCGATGTACGGGGCTGCAGAGGATTCTCACTCAGACACAGAGTCTGTCACAGAAGCCTTTGACAGTGCTAGTGAGGTGTTGCTTGGGCAATGTGCTGCTGCTACTGCCCCTGCAAGCTGTACTGCAACAGAGTCAGATGAGGAGCAAATTGAGATTTGTTGCATGAATGACGAGCCGCAAAAGCCTGCACAGGAGCAGCATGTCACCTCTGGGACAAGCTCATCCTCACTGTCCCCGCTGCACCCCTACAGTGGCAAAGTTTTGCAGAATGAGGGCTGTGCAATGTGTGGGTCGCTGGAAACAAGCATCAATAAACTAGGGTTGGAAGATCCTGGTGGTCCCTCTCCATGTCCCGCACAGTGTCCAGATGTGTCTTCTGCATCCTTGTGTTCTCCTTCCTCATTTTTCCTGCCAGAAAAAGACATACTAAAGAATTCAGTCAATATCCCGGAAATTTACTCTTTCTGTAACAATGGTGCCTTACGTACAGAAGAACAGATGGATTTGGGGAACAGTAATGAACATAAGAAATGCTGTGAATCCATTGAAGAAAAAGGGTCTCTGCACTGCGAAAAGACAGCCTTTTGCTCTGCTAGAAATGTCAGTGTCTCGGAGAACAAGTTGATTGAGAAAGAAGGATGTCATGATGAGCAGAGATCCAAATCTGAAGGTGAAATGGCAGTTGATGACTGTAATCATGCTGTTAATTATTGCTTGGTGAAGAAAGAAACCAACAGTTTGTCCACCTTGTCTAAAACAGACAGCAGTCATGTGAATGCATCGTCAACAAGAGGAATATCACTCAGGTCACCCTTTCCCACTAGATCTAAAGATCCAAAGGCTAATGCACCTCATGACTTGCCAGGAAAAAACGAGAAAATTAACTCTATGACTTCAGGAAGGACTTCAAATGGAAAAGTCCAAAGCTCAGGCACAAATCACTGCAAAGGAGCTGCAGTACCGCACAGCCCATCCTCACAGAAAAAATCCTGTCAGGAGTCTAAGGCAATGGCACAAAAAAGTATAATGGACACTCTTTTAAATAATCAGAAATCAAAAGCAGGACCAAAGCTAAAAGGGTTTACCATCAAAAGCAAAGTGAAGACAAATTCAGATTCTTCTAGCATTACTCCTACCAAAGTCAATGGGGCTGATCCAAAAAGGGCTTCTGTTTCTCCACAACTGTCCCCCAAACTCCTGGGAAAGAAAACATCGCTGTCCCGTAATTCACCTACAAACTCAGATCCTGGAAAGAGCCTTTCAGCAGCCTCAAAGACTCTGAAATCAGAGCTAGAAAATAAACCATCTCTGGTAATTTCTGAAGATTCACTTCTGCCTCTCCTGAATGGCAGCAGCAGCCCAACCACAAGTGATGAAGTGAAATGTGGCTGTGGAGAGCTATCATGGGGAAAGCCAAAAGAGAAGCAGTCTGTGGTGTGTCAGGGTAAGGGTGCTAAGGTGGATGGTTTCAGAGCAACAGACAGTCAGTCCATAGTCACTTCACCTCCTCAGGGGATACCAAAAGTTGAATATGTGAAAGGGAGGACTGATAACCCTGGAACAGGCCTGAGCACAATCAAGAGCATCTACAGTGCAGATGACCTTAGGCAATTAGATCTGCAGAATGGAGGAACATCTGCTGGAGCGTGCTCTTCTTCACTGAGGTCCCCCTCAGTTCAGCAGGAGCAGCTGGAAGGACAGGAGATCCAGCGCACTTTCATTGAGGTGAAGCTTTCCTCCTCCTCATCCCCTTCCTCCTCCTCCTCTGCCTCTTCCTCACCAGCATCATTTTTGCGGCTGCCATTGCTGGAGAAAACTGAAGAGGTGAATGTGGAAGTGCCTCCACTGACTGAGGACATGGGGACCATGCAGTATTTCTCGAAAGCAGATACTGCTGGAGGCAGACATCTCTGTGGCTTGTCAAAACCTGTGACAAGGACCTACTCAATGCCATCCCAGTTATCGGGTCACTTGAGGGAGGACTGCCATGCTGCAGAGGTTCACCCTGTGCAAGGCCACCAGGGCCAAACTGCAGAGGAGAAATACCCGCAAGCAGCAACGGGGATGTTGAAGATGGTTCACCTGAATCTGCCAAACAGCCAGAGTGGAAAGGAGCAGGTGTACGCCTCCAAAAGTGCCCAGAAGGTCCATGACACGTCCCCCTCAGCTAGTGACATCAGCTACCCTACTGCTGATAAACTGAGAGGCTTCAGGAGGAACTACTACTACTATGAGTTGAACTGGCCACATGAGCCGATTTCATCCTTCTCTGTCAAACAGAGGATCAAGTCCTTCGAAAACCTGGCAAATTTTGACCGGCCCATTGCAAAGGCCATCGATATGTGCTCGGCTGCAAGGTTACCGCTTGCCAGGAGGTCGTGTGGTGGGTTGGCCGCCACGTCCAGCTCTGCTGAGGCACCGTGGGCACTGCGGCGCAGCTTGAGCTCCTATGGCGGCAGCCCCAGCCCAGCCAACGCCATGGCCAAGTCTGCCCCCAGCACAGAGCCCGTGTGTGTGACCGAGGGTGGCAAAGGGGACAGAAAGCCCCAGAGGAGCGAGGAGGATGGTGCTGGGGCAGACGTGGCCGCCTTCCCCACCTTGGCCTCGCAGGTGCGCCGTAGCCGAGGCCTGGGGCGACCGCCGCTGTCCCGCTCCAGGCTGCGGGAGCTGAGAGCCCTCAGCATGCCCGACCTGGACAAGCTGTGTGGAGAGGGCTTCTCAGAGCCACCGCAGCCTGCCTGCTTCAAGACAGAGCTGGAAATCATGCCCCGCAGAGCCCTTGGCATGCCTGCCCAGGGCAGGGCAACTCCACCAGCCCACTGCAGCCCCGCAGAGCTGGGTGCGATGGGAATGGGAGCCTGCAGCCCCCGGGACAGTGGCTCAGGGACGTCGGGTTCTGCCTCGGACGATGATGTGCCCCATGTCAGCTCTCTGGATGGGGGAAACAGCTGGTCCATCAGGTTGGTGTCAGCTTTGCTTTTACTGTTTCATCCTACCTGAGGCAAAGCTTCCACTCTGCTGCAGGTCTACCCCAAAGCACATTGCAGCTGTGGCCCCAGACTGCCGTCCCCTCACAGTCTGTGGGTGCCATTCATGCTCTTGATGCCTTGGAGCTGCCATGCTGTGTCTTGGCTCCAGTAAAGGATGAAACATTTTATTCTGGCATGGCTGGGCTCCTTTTCTGTGGCTTCTCTAGCTGGTTTTGGTCAGTTTTTGGCCATGCTACAGCACAGCAGTAGTGGTGGCGGGGAGGCTGCACAGCACTGGCTGCCAGCACAGCCTATGGTGACAAACGAGCTTGTTGTCCTGCCAGAAGCAGTCTTCAGATGTAGCTGTCTCCTGTTAATGTCTGTTGCTAAAACCATTGGGGGAGGATGAGGGGAACAGAACGGGGGCTGACTTTCAGAGTTATTCTTAAATATATCTTCTCTGCCCCTTCCTATTCTCCCAGCACACACCATTTCTTACCAGTTTTCAAGATTCCTTGTTTTTTATTTACACTAATACAGCCTACACTGTATACGTCTACAAAGTTGGGAAATACAAAGCTCTTCTGTCTTTTTATGTTTATTTTAGCTTGGATCAGCTGCTCATCTCAAGCCTGGACCAGCAAAAACTGCAATCTGTTTTGTCAGTGGTAGTACCAAAATGTGATGTTGCTACTATGCTCCAAGAAGTCAAAGCACAAGTAAAGGTAAAAATGACAAGATAAAATTGGATTATTGGTGGATTTTTGAGGGTTTTCTTAAGGGTAGATAAAATCTTTTCCAAAGTGTTTCAGGGCTCCTCCAGTAGCCCATGACAACCTGTTCGTATCAACTGCAGTTGATGTTAATTTTACTAATGCTGGTTTTTGAATGCCTGCTATAAGCCTGTAATAATTTTGAATGGCTCTTTTTATAAGAAAGTGTACAAGCAGTTTCGAGTCACAATAAATAGACTTATTTTAAGTGAAAAAGTGTTCTTCCATCTGGGCTCACCAGTGGCTGCACATCAGAATTTAACTTTACACCAGCCATCTGGATCAGACTCAGTTTCCCCACCATGCAAGGGAAACTCCTCTTTGTGCCTGATGCCTTTGCTAGAAACTAAAATCACAGAAATCGAATTTATTTTGTTTAATGCTGAACTTGAACACCAGAATGCAGCTGCTGAAGGGTTTATAAGAGACTCCTGTGACCTTTTTGTTCTGTGGAAACTGTTTTTTGCATCAAGATAACCTTCTTCATTATCTAGGTGTTTGAAGGCTTGTGAAGTGAAATGCCTGCCAGAGCATTACTTCCCTGCTTTGGGTGTTTCTGTTTGTGGGATACATCCACATCCTTTTTAAATCAGAACAGAAGTTGATAAAATAATGACAGTGCTGGAAGGGAAACTGCCATCTGGTCTGCATAACTGCTGGCTGAGCTGCATCTAGAGTGTTCTTGACTTTTGTTTGCAAAGATTGCAATTTCAAACATAGAACAGGCTGGGGGGGAAAGGACCTCCTGAAAATATCCAGATTTATCTCCTTCCAGGGACAGCATAGCTAAAGCATGCAGGTCTCAAAAGCTTGGTGAGCCAAGCTAGCCCAAGAGGGTTAGCTAGGTTTACTGATAAAGTTAGGGTTGGATTGCACAACTGGACAGAAGTAATTAAGTGTTCTCTAAAATATTTTGCATGGGGTCTTGGAGAGATTATTTATTTATGCCACTTTTCAAAGGCTGAGAGTTCAAGTGTTTATAAAGCTGAATGCTTTTTGGAATGCAATCCTTGTCTGCATAGTTTCTTATCCATATTTAAGCCCAGTGTGGCACGTACTCTGGAAAATTTTATGCTATTCAAATGGTGGATTTTGAATGTATGATAGAACAGTTCTTCACAGTTATCCAGTTGCTGAAAAATGAGACAGACTGCCTGATTTGGAGCGAGAGCTTCCCTGGGAAGAGTTTGTCACCATCCTTTGCTCTAAACAGTGCCGAATTTACTGCTAGCATTTAATAAATGCTACTACTGCTAATAAAAAAAGGACATTTTATTTAGGTCTTCATGACTGATACCTTTGGCTAACAGTATAAACAGAGGTGATTACTGGAGCCCTGGTGTGTCCTTTGTGTGTCCAAGTAAAGCAGTAAGCATCCATAGCCAGGTCTCTGCCCAGTATTATGTGTGCTGGCAAGGAGCAGCTTTGAGGGCTGGGGAGGGAGGGAATGCACCTTGGGAATGGGAAGCCAGTATCCAGACAGTGTTGTTGACTGGCCAAACACATATGATCCTTGGATAACTCTTTTAACATCTGAACTTCCTTAATTTTTTTTCTTTCCTTCACCAGTGTAAGCAAATTAAGTTGAGATATCAAGGGTTGGAAAGAGCGTGACCTCTTGAACAAAAACGTTTGCTATAGTACTTAACAGTCAAAGATCTGTATATGTCTCCATTGCCCTCACTGCACTTGGAAAGGGGCTAGCCTAGTTACTGAACTGATTTTATTGTTTCTAGCCAAACATAAAGCTGTTCTCAGCTTTATGAGATGAGCAGGGTCTTAGCATCTCCAAAACACTGTGGACAAAGATGTCCTGCCCTCACTGCTGCTCTCTCCTTGAGTGCTGATGGATCGGTGATGTGGAGCAGGGTGACATCAGTTTCTGACATCGCTTCTGTATATTGCAGGGATGCCTCTAGCGTACGGAATCTTCCACAGACACTATTTGGCAAAAAAGCCATGCAGTGAGACTAAGAATTTGACTGCTGTTTCACCAAAAAAACCTAATGACATGTGGTTCCCTGTGCCTTTCGAAACAAAAGGCAAATGTTGAGTTAATATGTTGAGTTTAGCGAACTAAATATATCATTTAATGCTAAATAGATTAAGAGATTGCTTTCTAATGATTTGCTATTGATTTTAGTATTGGCAGTTTCTGGAAATAACTGATGTTAGATGGGATCCTGGGGAAAAGCTGAGAAACCTGTTTACTACTCCCCACATCTGATGCTCTGCCCCAGAGAGAGGTCCTATGTGCCTCCTCCACCGTATTCCTTCCTACAGTTCCCCTTATGCCATAAAATGTGATCTCTGTGACAGCATCAGACTGGTTGGATGCAAACCTGCAGCAATCCTTTTCCTGTGCTGGAAAATTTCTACAGCAGCACAGCTTAGTCCTGTTGAGGTCACTAACAGGCTCCTTGCTTTCATCTCCAAGTGAAAGAGTTTCTTCTGCTGTCCCATTTGACCTCCCCAGGCTTCAGTAATGTAGCCACTGTCCCTTGCAAGATTGTCCAGCACTGCTGGGAAGAGGTCGATGCAACTGCCCTGCATTACATTTACGTTATCCTTTCAAGAGGAAGAAGAAATTGGCTAACAAAAGTGTTAGTAATTCCCTGAGGAGTACAATGCTTGGTCCAGAGAGGTGTATGGGAATATTGCATTTTGACTGCAAAATGTTGAACAATGCAAAACTGACTACAGCCTGTGAAAATTAGGCTGCCCAAGGTTTAATGCCATTTTACTACCCTAATTTTGGCTTTGCTTGCTAGCCTTGAACTGATTCAAGAAACCTTTCTTCTCACCTGAGCTCTAGCTGGCTGCTTCATTCTGTAGCATGAAGTGAAATGCATTTAACATCTTAGTTTTAATTCCTTGAGTTGCCTTTTTTCACCTGCCATAATCTGTGGGTACTGGCAATTCATCATTTATGTGGGTACTTGGTCTTGATTTTTGATTTTGTGTTTCTTCTTCCCTTTCCTGTGCACCTCCATTTTTCTACTAGAGCAAAGAAGACACGTACTTTGTAGTCTTGCACAAAGAAGAAGGAGCTGGCCTGGGATTTAGTGTTGCTGGAGGCATAGACTTGGAACAGAAATCAGTCACAGTAAGTGATGGCTGCAAGTCATTTTTCTACAAAGCTCACTTTAAAGCAGGCTGGTGATTAGATCAAGTGCTCGTTTATCAAGACTCACTGCAAGTCATTCACAGTGTCTCTCAGAAGCAGCAGCTTACCATCTGCTACTGAAATCAGAGTGTTTGGGGAGAGTAATTTTTATTATTGGAGATGGATAACAATTACGCTTTCAGGCTTTAAAAATCTGTTACTGGGTGGGATGAGCTAGATTTAAATCCTGTGCATTTAAATAAAATTCTGCATGCAGCTGCAGTGCACACAGCCTTTTAGGGGAGCCTTTCATTCCCAGCCCTTGAAAGGAAGCTGTGCAGCAAAGTTCTTGAAGGATTTTTCAGATCCTGAGACTGATTTTTGCAGACCTCAGCAAACATTATGGATTTCACATCACAAGTGTTGTTTTGAGTTAGTAAGATCTGTGTGTGGTCAGTAAATGAGGGTTGTTGTTTGGTTAGGAGTTTTTTAAGTCTTAAGCAACATTCTGAACAAAAGATAGTGTCCTGTTAAGATACTGGTGTGTAAAAAGTGACTGTTCAAAAACAGATCAGTGAGACAGAAAAATCTGAGTAAACTGGTGTCCTTTGTGAAGGTTTCTTTAACACCAAATATGCATTTAAATTCTGGCCTGAAAGAGATCCATTAAATGCTGAGGTTAGAAGAAGGGTATGTCCTCAGTTTTGGGGCCTGCAGAAGCCCTTGCAGGAATCTTCCGGGTTTTTCTTTTAGACAAGACCAGTATAAACAAATGTATTATATAGTAAACTGTCATTAAGTTAGAATATGGTCTAGGTCTAGAGAGCAGGCCTCTACTTCTCTCACTGGAGAAGTTGTTCCCTGTCTCTGCCCCGAACAGTGGCAGCTCTGAGCAAGAGGAAGGCTCAACAGTGTCCCATCCCAGAGAGTTCCTTACAGAATTCCTTACCTAGAGACTGAGACTCTACCTAAAAAATAACACCTTGAGCTCTCTCAGACTGAGGAACTGATGAAGTCCTTTTCCTGAATTCTGTTAGCCATGAGACCAAAAGAGTGTCAGTTCCTGCTCTTTCCTGTTCCTTTTTGTTTAGTGTGTGTAAAAGGATCTTAATAATGTTCTTGGCCTACTGGGATTCTGGGTCCCAGGTAGATTTAGTCTTGCCACTGGGTGCTCAGCTGCTTAGACGGGCTGTTATATCCACACTTGGGTGCAGAAGTACAAATGCCTAGTGAGCTTCAAGGTACTGAGGACCTGAGCAACTGAGGAAAGCCAGCAGATTTTTTGGACATGACCGCTGTATTCCACTTGCATTTGCATGCCTACATCTGTTATTGAGGCTGTTTTTCCAGCTTTGAATGCCTGCTTAGACTGGCTGGAAATTTATCTCCTTGGATCTATGGTGTGGTAGCAGGTGCCCATCTCAGCGCGGCCCTGCAGTGAGATGGAACAGGAGCCAAAAGGCTTCTGGTGCCTTGCTGTTGGTCTGGGTATTAGGATAAATTCCTGAAGATAATGCCATGCAGAATTGTGTCCACAGATTTGCTGTCTTGAACATTTGCTTGGCAGAGCCAGTACTGTCTCCATGGGAAACCATATTCTGGCTGCTAAAATTGGAGTGCCTAATAGGCAAGTCCTTAAATACTGGGTCTTGAGTCTTTTAGTCAGTTCCTTTTTGTAAATAACACACATCTAAACTTCCTGGAAGTTTTCTTGAAGTTTAATCCACCCTGAATAGAGTATTTTTTTTTTCCTCTAGAAAAATGCATTTCAAGCCGCTAAATCATCCCTTTCCATCTATTTGCATGATATTTGATCAGCCAGATTGAGGCGAACAATTAAATACTTGTACAGCTGCCGTAAGTCAGAGCCTTTCTGTGCACAGATGTTTAGAAATGTGCATTTGAAAACAGCGCAGGATGCATGTCCTAGTCAGTGGGAACTGGGGGAGTGGGTGTCACACACCACAGCCTTCTTGGTGGTTGCTGTGGCACGGACATGGATTTGACCTCTGTGTCACTTGAAGAATGTTAGCTGAAGGACTTAGAGGAGTTTAGTGAAAGCATAAGGGATTTGTGATATTGCATTCCTTAGCTGTTTTTCTTACCTTTGGCTTAGAAATGACCATGCAGTAACAGCATCTTCTCCTCTGAATTCCTCCATCCCCAAATGCAGCTCTGTCTAGTCACTTTGAGGGTGTTCACTGGAGCAGGTGCTGGGTGCTCAATATCCAGGTACTGGGCACTGGCTGCAAATTTTGGTAGTGTCTCTGTTTACCTTGGCCTGTAGAATGCTGTGTGTGGTCATGAGGTTAAAATATTCTTGTTAAAACCTTTCTTGTAGGTCCACAGAGTGTTTTCAAAGGGAGTGGCATCTCAAGAAGGGACTATCCATCGAGGAGATCTTGTTCTGTCAATCAACAGCAAATCTCTGGCAAGCTCAGTCCATGGGGATGTCCTGAATACTCTTCATCATGCAAGGCTGTACAAATATGCAGTCATTGTCATCCAGAAGGAAAAAGACAAAACAAACAGTTCCTCCAGACTTGAGATATCAGCTACTGGCAGAAAATGTGTGGGGTCTGGAAAGGATGTTTCCATGGAAATAGGAACAGGTATGATCTTTGTCCAAGAACAGTTGGAAGGGTTCCTTTGCAGAGCAGACTGAAGGGAAAAATGTCCATGTGTTTTAGATTAAAAGTGTCTGTGCCTTATGTGATTGAAAGGAGAAAATGAAATTACCTTTAAATTTTATTTCTTCTCTTTGGAACCTAAATACATTTCTGGGTTTGGTTGTTTGGGTTTTTTTTTTAATTATTGTAACTAGGCACAAACTTAGAAGACTTAATTTAGAATTAAATTTCTACTTAGTTAAGTGGTTCTGCATATTCTTCCAACCCATGACAAACTTCTTTTAAGTAATAACGGTAGTCCATGCAACAAAGAAAACAACCAGTAATTATTAAAAAAAAAAATAAAAAAAAAAAAGATAACCCCATGCCCTGCAATTTGTTATGCATAGGAACTGAGCTTGTTCTTTGTAAAAGCAGATTTCATACTGTTTCTACTAGAAACATAGAAAAAAATATTTTCATATTGCAGTAAATAGAAGTAAGCCATACTGAAGTCAGCCATCCCATAGGAAAGTAGGGATAAATGGTTTAAGTTGAAATGTATCAGTGAAATATTAGGTTCCTGTCCAGGAACAAGACAGCATTTTGGTGTAAGGGCTGTGCCTGACGTGTTAGGAAGAGATCTCTGAAATTTTTTTGTAGATGTAAGATTCCCAAACCCCTTCAGCACCTGTCTGGATGCTGCTCCTTGAGAGCAGGGAACGACGTGCTCCAGTCCTGCACTGCTGCAGGGTCCTGGGGAGGGAGGGGGCCACGGTTACAAGCTTTCTGCTGAGAGAGTTGGCAAGGGGGCTTCCCCTGCCCTGCAGGGCAACACCAGGCTCCGTCCACCCCGAAACCAGGACACGGAGCTGCCACTCAATTATTTTTAATCTGTTGGCTGTAATCATTACTGTTCTCTCAGGGGTTTTCTGTAGCAGTTTCTATTCTTTTACGCTTACACTGAGTTTTATGATACGACTTTGTAACACAGATTAAAAAAAAAAAAAAGAAGAAAGCACTCTGTTAATTAATGGATCAGCCTTTCTGGAATTGCTCCCATGGATATAATCTATGTAATTACTTCAGAATCCCTCTCTGCCCTAAACTCCCTACATCCTGCACCCTGACAAATGCAGAATATCTACTGGGTCCAGGCACTAGGGGGCAACATTATCTCATAAACAAAATAGTGTTGGGTTATTCAGAACCTCTTTCCAGCCTTCCAGGCAAAAGACATTTCCAGATGTTTTAGATAACGTTTAAAGTTGCCTGAGATAACAGTAGCAGTAATTTGTGATAATGCAGACTGCATAATTATTACATTCACACAAGGCAAAGAGGATCCTGTTTTCCAAAACTGCAGATTTATTTCCTCCTAAGCAAAATCTTATTTTATGTCAGCTAAAGCAGCATTGCATTTCAGAAGTATCTGCTATGTAGGAGGCATGGTGCAACTACAGTTAATTATAATTAAATACGTAGATAGAAGACCAGAAACAATTTTTCACCCCAGTAAGTGATTACAGATTTTTGCTTAAGAAAATGGAACGTTTGCTTAATGAAACATTTCATTCGTTCCTGTTACTGAAAAAGATATGGCTCATCGAATAAGCAAAGGAAACAAATGAAAGAAAAATAAATGCTCTCCACTCCCTAGTTTGGTAATTTTTCAGTTATTTTGTTGATGTTTAGAGTATTTGCTAAATTTGCGAGCTATAATTTTGCCCAGAGAAAGATGCCTTGACAGATTCTTGCTGAACATGTAAACTGAAAATGTGTCGGTGTTTAAATGCATTTTGTACCATCTCCCATTCACAGCTACAATAGAACACATTCACTTCTGAGAAACTTGGTGGCCTGTCCTAGTCTGAGTAACTGAACTCGGAATTGTTTTGTCACTGCGGCAAAAGCAAAAACCAACCAAACACCACTTGCAGTTTACTGTTATCTGCGTAACAAGATGCTGTGTATGTTCAATTGCAGATCCAAACCTGGATATGAATGATGTCATCTGCGTTGAATTATTGAAAACCTCTGCTGGCTTGGGATTTAGTCTTGATGGTGGAAAAGCTTCCATTGCTGGAGATAAGCCCTTGCTTGTAAAAAGGATATTTAAAGGTACTACATGCATGCAGTGGATGTTATCCCAGTTTTCCTTTTGTCTATGCATTGTACAGACATTTCAATTATTGTACTCAGCGTTTTTTTGAAGCAAGGGTGGGTTTTGTGGCTCTCATTTATTACCACTTACTAGGCCAAAGTGGTCATTAAAAGAAAAAATGTTCCTGGGAATGGCTAGGGATTGCATCTGCTAGTAGATGTTTGTGGAGCAACCTGCTTTACTAAATATGGGTCTGTCCACTATTCTAGACATTAGACTATGGCAGCAATCATCTCTATAGTGGTCTGAGACATTCATGTCTTACCCAGCTGTCTTTTCTAAAAAATGCATAGTGCAGATAATCAGTGTGGTACTGAAACACCACCCTGCATTATGCCCAATTATGAATTTTACCATATTTTGGCCTCTTTTTTTTCCTTTTAGGTATTAATATTAGCTTTTGCCAAGAATATGGGATATTTGTATTCAAAAACTGCCAGTCTTGAGTGCTTTGTTTGTCAGCAGGTAGTTAAACTTTTATGAACCATACATAGAAAGAAAACAAATCCCAGAACTATACTGTGACTTTGATATGTCACGTGTCAGTTTAGTTAAAAATAACACCCTTTTTGAAGTCAGCTGAGACTCTCGATGAAACTGCATATGCACAGCATTTTTACAGAATTACTTTTCAGTGGTGTATTCCCTCATCAAGATAAAAAAATCAAACAGGTATCTACTGAATTGCTTATCAGTTCTTGTGTGTGTGTGTGTTTGTTTTTCCCCTCTTTAGAGAGGGCTTCTTAGGGTAAAGGGCATGGGTAATTTTTGAGCTCATTCATTTATATCTGTCCATAGAGCCCTTTTCCCCTCCCTCTGATGGCTCATGTTAGTTTAATTATCATTACAGAAAGCATACTTCCATCAGCAGTGAAGGGTGTGCCTCTCTCTAGGAACTTTCTGTGCATGGTGTTTGTCCAAAGTTTGCTACCAGTGTTTGGCTTATTCATACTAGGTTTTACAATCTACTGCATTATCTGCTTAATACCCTTCTAAAATTGAGAAAGTACATCCACGCCACATACAACCTTCACAGTTATTTTATCAACCAGGTTTTCTTTCAGCTACAGAGATAACATTCAGCATAATTCATACACTTCTGTTGTTTCCTTTAAAATCAGACATTTTATCTGAGAACAAGGCTCTATGTTGGTTAAAATAACCTTTTCTGTGAGATGCAGCATGAGGTAGGTTGCTAGAGCCTAGCTGAACATCAGTGATTTGTATTGAAATTGTTGCAGATGGAAAAAAATAGTTTACTTCATCCCAGTGGAAAGCAGATTTTTGTGGGTTCACTTTCTCTTCTTTTAACACTGACTTTTACCCCTTTTTGCTTCTAGGTGGTGCTGCAGAGCAATCTGGAAACATAGAAACTGGAGATGAAATTCTTGCTGTTAGTGGGAAGTCTTTACTTGGGCTCATGCATTATGATGCCTGGAACATCATTAAATCTGTGCCAGAGGGGCCTGTTCAGTTGCTGATCAGAAAACACAGAACTGCAGTATGATGGAAGCACTACATCTAATCACACTTGCTAAGACAAACCATTTAAAACTGTCTAAAAGCTGTCTTTGTTTATAAAGCCACACAGAAGTGTCTTAATGCTTTACAGAGAGGTGCTAAGAGCCTGGGAGAACCACTGAGCAAGCGTGTGATGAGCTTCAAAAATCTCACCTAATGATTGGGGATGAATGAAGCCAAAAGTTAGAGACAGTTTTGTATTATGTGGCAGTTCTATTGGAACTTCAAGACCTCTCCTGGGTTTGATTTAAAGTATTTTGACTGAGATGAATAACACTGTGCCTGTCCCTGATATTTTTAGTATCTGCAGAGTGTTGGTAGTAGAACTTGTTGGTTGCCATCCTGTTGACAAGGGTGGGTTTTAGACTGTACTATATCACTTAGCTGTAAAAAGACTTAAGGACACTTCCTTAGGGTCTGCTCCTTTTTTTTTTGTTGTTGTTGTTGTAATAAGAGAATGTCTGGAACAATCTCACTTTATTCTTCTAAGTGCAGTTTTGCTAAAAGTGCATGACAAAAGAGTATAATTTTGCACAACTTCTATGCCTAAAAATACAAGCATTTTATTGCAAAGCTGAAAAATCCTCTTAAAACTAATGAACTAACTCAACATCCACCACAACTGAATCTACTTCTAGGTGCAACTTGTATCAGAAAGCACTTGGCATTAATGTGGTAGAAATCTGTAAGAAAATCATGTCCAAATAATAGGTGGTGGTCCACCAAGGTGTTTACTGAGTTGTTAGTTGTGATTAAAATGGGGGCGATAAAAAATTGGGGTCTGAATTTTCAAATTTAGGCTTCTAATGTTAGGCACCTTTAAAATATATATATTTTTAAAAGGGGGATAATTTCGAGTGCTGAGCACTTACAGATCCCACAGACTTCAGCAACTGCTAAGAACGTCTGCAAGTTGGGCTGCTTTTATTTGTCTTCAAGAGGTTTAAGGCTGCCCAACTTGAAAGACTCGAGCTGAAAAGTGGTGATCTAAAAATGGGGATTATAACAGATTAAATCTGAGCTGGCCATATTTGTGGTGGCTTTTAATTGGTCTTCTTTGTTTTCTCCTGTCCAGTATTTATTTTTGCTTGTGTGAGAATGGGTTGAGGATGTGTGTGGATGATGCAAGTACACCCAACTGCGTCAGGATGGGGCTGATACTGAGGGTTCTGGGTGGTGAAACTGAAAACTGTTTATGTAGATGGGAAAAACCATGTTGTTGGGTACAGCAAAAGAGAAAGAGTTGCAATGCCACAGGAGCTTAGTTTGGATTTTCTCACCTCTACTCGCAGAAGAGGTATCAGTAGCAGGCCATGCTGCTTAGTCGGCTGTGCTGGGAGGAGAGTGTATGGGTGCAAGAGATTAGACTCTGTTATTTCTCTTCCTACATCTGGGATAGCTAAACAACATAAAATACATACAGGAGGAAATGGGCCAGTGTCCTTATCAGCTGAGAACAAGTTGTTTGTTCCACATTGCTCAGGTTGTTCATCACGTTAGGCTGGAGACTGCTTGCAGCCAACATGCCCAGGGTGAAGAGCTCTTGGCCTGGAATCAGTCCAAGTCTGAAGTGCTGCCTCTGTTTTTAGTGAGCCAAGACACTGCGTAGCTGTTACAAAAAGGTCTGGGCTTGTCACTTGGCCCTACCCCAAGATCATACTGTAGTTCAGTTTATTTACGTTTATTCAGCAGTGCTTGAAGCAATTGCTTCCAGGTTAGTGGAGCACTCGCTTGAGTTCATTTCTGTGACAGCTTCATTAGACTGCAGCTCATGATGAGAAGAAGAAAATTCAGTTCTGCGAGACAACGTGAGACCAGATGAACAGAAAAGCTGTGCAGAGTTTGCCTAAAAATGAATAAATAGGTTTAGTTCTTTTTCAGTGATGTATTAACATGTGAATCCAGGGAGAGATGCAGCTTTTGGTTACAGGAAAGGCAATACTGTACGTAGTCCTACAGCTCCTTTGCCTGCAGGATTTCTGCTGAAACTAATTCAGGATCAGTGCTGTGAGGTGACTGGGGAGTTGGGTCCCCTGTGAACCCAAAGCTCAGCCACTCTGTCGGAACTGCCCCGTGCCTCTGGTCACCTCCGTGGTGAGAGAGGCTTCAGGAGGATGCAGCTCTTAGGGCTGGAGGATCACACTGAGATCCAGGCCTGTGATGGGATAGAAGAGGTTACCCCTGCATATTTGCTGAAAAACAGGGAGAAAATGTTTCAGCAGTGACAACTGAATGGTGAGGCCTTGTTCAGGAATGACCAAAATCCGACTGTAATAGAGTGTATAATAGATACATAAAATGCATGTGGAATTTAATGCAGCGTAGTGAATGCATACCTGTATACGTATAATACGTGCAAGTGCAGTACTGACTTTTTGCTACTTCAATGTGGTAAATCACAGTTGTGTTTTAGGAAATGGCATTTTTTTCAGTCCACAGTCTAAAATTCTGGAGGTTCCATCGCAGGGAGGCATATGTCTCCCTCACTCCTAAGCCAGTGTGAGCTCAAAGGTAAAGTCTTCTTTTTGTAAATTAAAGTTAATTTGAGGTGTCTTAAGATGATACGTGGTGGATATTTTCAGATGCTTATTTGCAGGTACTGTTCATTGTGAGTGATTTAGAGGGCTTTTTTTTCAGTAATCAGATACTGTTCAGTATTTTATTTTACATGCACGTAGATAAGTGTTGGCTGAGTAACAGCAAACAGAAATGGGGATTTTTGTGTGTGATTCAGTAGTGGCTATAATTTAAAAGATAGGTTTAATGTTTAAAATCTGATAATAGTTACTATGGGTAGAATGATAACACTTCTCTACTAACATTAGAGCAAGCAAAAGAATTGTATTTAACCCTGATTGTTTCTGTTCCTGAAAATACCTTTTTTTTTTCCTTGTAAAAGAACAACATCTTCACGGATGTTCATATGATTACAGTAGCATTTCCTGACATCTCTCTTGGGGTGACATTCCCTGAAAAAGCTCCAGGATTTATGCAGTACGGGTGTCTGCTTTATTACAGACAAGATGGGTAGACCAAGCAGATGTAGTAAACTTTTGGTTACACACCTGGCAAAGTAAATGTTGTTTTTCTGAGAGCCTGGTCGCACTAAAATGACGGAGGGCGTTGCATTAGTTCATCAGTATTCAGTAGGATCACGACCATTTTTGGCCTTGCTGTTTGCATATCAGTCCCCATGGTGATTCTTCACCCTGCTAGAGTGTTGGCCAAACTCTGGGAGAGCAGTGATTCCCCAGAGACTTGGCAGCTGCATCTTAGAAGACCAAATAAGCAAGATGAAATTATGCACTTCTTCACCAGGGAGCTGAAGGCATTCCAGACAAGGCGAGTTTGCTCCTAGATGGAGAAGACTTACTAGAGGGCTTTGGTGCATCCAGGCCTGGGGCAGCTGAAGGTGCACATCATGGATATGAGAGCAGTGAGATGCTGCCATTGCATATTCTGCAGCCTTTTGTACCTGGAAGCTCTTTCCAGCTTCTGTAGGGACTGCATCTGTATTGAAAACTCTTTAGATTAGGGAGGGAAAAACATTTGATCATTTTCTCACTAAAAAAATAGTAGAAGGACAGATAAGTATTAAGAAACTGTTAAGTGATTCGTATTTCCTAATGACCCTCACTTAAAATTAACCCTGGTTAATGTTCTGCAGTGGTTCTTGTCAAATTCTGAAGGAAGTGTTCCCAGATGGGAATGTTTACCTGTTTCTATGTTTAGGTTATGTAAATGTAAAGTGAAAATATTGATGAAGAGTAGACTAGCTCATGAGAAAAATGGGGATCCCACTGTAGGTAGATTCTGTGTGTTAGTCTGATACACTTACTGTATGATATTGTATATTTACACTTTTATTTATATAAATAAAACTTCTTTTAATGAAAACTGTTTAATATGCCTTGTATATTATAAAAAAGTCAGTGCAATAACATGAAATAGATTGTACATTTTTTGATTTCTGTCTCTTCTATGTGAATCTGTATCGCCATAAACTGTTTTGCTTGGGTTTTTTAGTGATTTTGAAAATAAATGGTATCCTTAGTACTCCTCTAGGTATTTAATTCTGTTATGCCAGAGTCTGTTTGGTCCACAGTTGGAACAGGCATCACAGGGACAAGGATGTCAGGGAGGATGTCAAGGATGTCATTTACACAAGCATTTGTCTAAATGCTGTCCAAGTGTGCGTCTAAGCTAGAACTAAGATAGTGCCCTCTTAAGAACTGCCATTCTGTGTGAAGAGGACTAAGGCATTTAAGAAGTGGTACGAGGTAATTTATAGAACCTGCTTTGGTATCTTGTTTTTTCCTGTCCCTGTTCTAAGAGAATGGAGTTTTCATCAAAGCATCAGTCCCTGGAGCACATTGCTCATAAACTGTACCTCCTGCCCAGACTGTGTAAGGGAATGGGTTGTATGTGTAGAGAATGATTTTAAACAACTAGGCCTAACCTGCTATTTGTTCTAATTTCCCACCTACTCTGTGGATAAAATTCCCTTCAAAGCCACAGGGAGCTGGTGGAACAGGCTGGGCTGAAGACTCTCTCTGGATGGAGTGGAGCTGAAGTGCAGCTCATAGTGGGAGATGGAGACCACAGCCTCCAAACTGGGGAGGTTTGCATCAAGTGGGCCACTCTTTTAGACACAAGTGACTTCAGAGTCACTGCACAGCAGGTCAAAGCAAGCCTTCCTCCTGGGAGGATGAGCCAGCCGAGAAAGCTCTCCTCTCAGCTGCTCTGATGTGGGGAATGCCAGAGGTGCCCAAAATCGCATGCTGCCTGGCAGCACACAGACACGTCAGCTGGCCGCTGCCGGGAAGGCTGAGCTGGAGGAAGGGGCTGGTGAGTTTGAGTATTTATACCTACACTTCAGGCTCATGTGCGTTGCCCTGTTCGGCTGCTGGGTTGGGCACTTGCAGCAGCACTCCCACATGGAACTTGGCAGTCCTGACCTATCTTTGGTGTACCCGTAGCTCTCACCTGCATCTTGTGCCAGGCCTGGCAAGCCTCACTATTTCCTCCTGTGCACGGTGCTGCTTGAAAAGGCCAGGTGAGGTTTTGTGCGAGGGGAAGGAAGGCATTTGCTCTCCTGTACCAGTGGTGCAGAGGGCATTTCCCTCATCCCCAGGTTTGTGCCCCAGAAAGCTACTGTGTTTGCTTTCAGTTTCCTTCTCTGGGTGCCATGCTGCAAGAGTGCAAGTGAGCAAGTACCTCGTGAGGAGGGATAAGCTCAAAGCTTCTGCTGACTCATCCTGTGGGAAAGGCCAGTGTGGCTGGCTCCCAGCCTGCCCTCTGGGCACATGGGCTCTTTCCCGGGCTGGAGGGGAAGAGGAGGAGTTCTGTGGTATCCCAGTCTTGCATCTGCCTTGGGATCTTATTTTCCCCATCCCTCTCCCTTGCACACAGCTATGATGATGAGGGGTGCTGCGGAGTCTATGGTGTTGTGCAGTGGGACTGTACAAGGCATAAAAACAGCAGAATGGGAAAGGGGATGGATGGGAAGGTGTGGAATGGTGTGTGCAGTCCCCTTGAGCTTGGTTCAGCACATCTGTCCCTAGCTGGAGCCTGGCTTCTCCCCCAGGGCTGCAGAGGGGAAAGAAAGTTGTTTTCAGTTATGATTTCCTCTGCCTTTCCACTCCCCCCTGCTGTCACCACTGCTGGGCCAGCCCAGCTTCTCTCCTCTCTTTCACTGACTGCCCTGTATGCGTCTTCCTGATTTCTCCAACATATGGCCTGAGCTGGAGTCAGCAAGGCTCAAACCTCTGAGCAGCCTGGCTCTTGTAAGATTAGTCTTGAATATCTTTAATTGAAATCTTAATTGCCACAGTCAGTAGCTAAGTAAAGAGGAATACAAAAGCAAGAAGACACAATGAACTTAATCTGTAAATGGATTAGTGCATGTGACTTCACTTATCCACCAAGACATGTGAAGTACTAGAAAATTTTTACTTCCCTCAGTTGTGAAAGCCTTAGGGCACGGGCAAATGAGGAACTTGAAACGTGATTCTACCTAAAAAGTTCCATTTCATTTCTCTTTTTTTTGCAGCTTTGCTGCTCTCCTGTTCCCTGTTGGCATCACTGAATGCTATCTGAATCAGGTCTGTGATTCTGGCGCATCTGTTCCTTCATCTCTGTTTCTAGGAATGTGTCAAAAATGCCACTTTACCACATTTGGCCAGAGGCTAGTGGTCACTGTCCCCGTGCAGGGATGCTATGAAGGACAGCCCTTGGGGAGAGAGAAGGTTCCTGCAGGCCACCCTGGAGTTGGTGTCTGGCCAGGAGCAGGGCAGGTGTTGGCTGGGTATGACGCCCATGAGCGCAGGGAAGTGATGCCACAGGGCAGCATATCACTGCAATGACAAGAGGAAGTAAAACCTTCCCAGCCCTGGGCCACACAGGTCAGCCACAGAGCCAGCCATGGCTGCAGGAGTGGCATGTCCACCCTGCTGCCTCTGTGCTGCCCATCCCTGGCCCTTGCCTTGCCTAGTGCTGGGGAATTTTTGGTCCAGCATTTGGGTGCTTGACTTTTTCCTTTCTGTGCAATACTGGATTGCATAACTGCTTTTGCAGCACCTCCTCCCTGTGTCCAGCAGCCTCATAACAATAGATGCCTGGGGGGCAAGTGATCTGCATTATCCAGGACTGGTCCCCACCACTCCTGATGAATGAAGTGTTTCTTCTTGTCAGGAGCATGGCTGAAAACAGACTGTCTGAATCAACCTTTAGTAAAAGCCGGTTTTGGACTCTTTATAGGGAAAGCCAGACATGACTTCCCCTTTCATGTAGCTGTGTTTATTAAAGCACTTGGCCCAGCTAAAAACTTCACAAATAATGACTGCAATAATTAAGTTGTTTTCCTCTTTAAAAATCCTCACTTTTAATGATCATATGAAAGAACATTTGATGCAAATACACATCATTCCCTAGAACGAGGAGTTGCCCTTCCATCCCGTAGTGTGTTAAAGCTGTGACCAGAAGGATATCTTCTGTCAGTCAGGGTATTTTCTGAAGTTAGTCAATACTAAACTCAGAACTTCCTGCATTTCCACTGATAGTTCCAATACGTGCAGGCCTCGCCCTCTGTGTGCCTGAATCAGTCTGATACTGTTGCACTGAGCAAACAAGTTACCTGCTGCTGAAATTCCTTGGATTTTTCCCTACATATCAAAGCCATTTCCTTGGTGTGCTACAATGGTGCTGGAGAATGTCCAATGTCCAGTGGCTTTTGTGAAAAATTACCTCCCTAATTCCTGATCTGGAGCAGGGCAGACATGACTGTGGCCTCCTGCCTTTGTTGTGGCTTTGTCACATCCCTGTCAGGAGCATGAAGGGGAAAGTGGAATCAGAGTGCTGCCCTTAATTTCTGCCATGAAGTAGGGGACTGTGATCCCAGCTAGGCCCCAGGAGCTGAGGGAGGAAGTGCCAGCATCCTATTACTGGCCTTATTCAGTGCTGCTGAAAGTAATTGTTTTTTCTGAGATTGCGAGCTGGCCTGTCCACTACAAAAAGGTGCCTTGCCCCTTCAGGCGATGACCATGGCATGGGGGAGCTGAGCCTCTGAGCCTCGTGGTGCTCCCACCATCCTTTCATGGGGAGCAGGGAATGAAACCAAAGCCACCAGAGATGAAATGGCTGAAACTGTTTTATTTCTGGTCACTGCCATTTCACGGGATATCTCCTGTTGCTAAAGGAGTGACACCAACCTCCACACTTTCAGAGGGCTGGTGAGAATTGCATTGCAAAGAGCCCATGCGTGAGAAGGCAGGGCAGCCTTGGTGTGGCCCGTTTGTTACGTAGGCCAGACAATGTCCTGACGCACTTGGGTGAGGACCCTTGTTTACAGCTGTAGCAGCTTTTGGGACTATTGCTCACTGACGGTCCCACCATCAGACAGTCACCTGCTTCAGGGAAAACCCTGCCAGACTGAAAGGCAGCGCATCATATCCCCAGCCCTTCCTGTCCGGCCTCCTTATGCCTCCATGGATGCACATCATGCCCTCACACCCTTTTGTGTTAACGGGAAGAAAATTATAGAACTTAGTCCCATCCAGCAGCGTGTGCTAAAAATAATGAACAGCGTATGAGACATTGTTTTTCAGTTGATTTATAAAAACATCCTGTAAGGGGAAGAGGGAGGAAGTATCTCCTTGTCTGGCATTTTTTTGGGGAAATACCACTTTTGCATCCAGTCTCAGGTGTGAAGGCATGAGCTGGCCAGGGGGGCCAGGCTGGTTTTCACCTAGGGGACCACAGTGCAAACACGACCCAGGGCTACGCTTGTCCAGCCAGGTACTGTGGTAAATGGAGAGCATTCTGGGGTGGCAGCTCTGTCAGTTTGCTTCAACAGGTGGGTTTATTTTGGTTTTTTGGTATCAGGTGCTTGTGGGTGAGTCAAGTGCAGTCAGATTGCAATGCCATGCCTCAGTGATAGGAATTTTTTTTCCCCTGCCCTTTAGGGGAGGAGCAGGTCACAAGCATCATGCTGTGTAGGTGACTGGACACCGATCTGGAGAGCTGGAGAGAGGCCAGACTCCAGTGGGAAGCAGGTGAGAGTGTCTGGATGTTTTCACAAGTCTGTTGAGTCACACTAGTATGATTTGCTGGTGAAGCTTTGCAAAACCAGACCTCTGTGCAGCACCTACGGTCGCACTTTTCATCGGCCCGATGGGCCTTCTCAGCAACCCTTCACTGATGCCCTCCAAAGTAAAAATACTCCAGGCTTCTGCTGGTGACTAAGAGGGAAAGAACAAGGAGTTGCGTCTCTTTGTGGTTTTTTTCTGGTTATTAGAAATGAGAGCTTGTTGCCCAGAAGATCTTAGTCCTCCTTGAACTGGGAATATGAGCCACAGGCATGGTGCTCCCTGCCTATGAAGCTGGGGAAAGCAGCGCTGTGAGTCAGCAGGGAGCCTGCTGATGTGCTTGGCAGAGCAGGTGAGGACCTCAGGCTCTCTACACAGACACATCTTTGGGTCCCAGCTTTAGGGAAGAAGAATGTGCTCTGCACTGTCCCTCTGATAAGCAGTGTCATTTCCCACTCTTCCAAAACTCCAGCTTCAAACTTCGGAGGAAGGAAAAATTTGCCTGACAAAATGCTGTATCCCTTTCTGCCTGCATCTTAGACAAAACCCTTAACTTGGATGTCTGTCCTTTACTAGGGACACTCCTTTTCAAAGCTGCAGCTACTCTGGTAGAAGTAATGCACCCCCAATATCACAAAAAATACCAGAAAAAGTGTCTCATTTTGAAGTTCAAGGTCATGGTTATGTCTTGTTCCTCTTAAAGGCCAAAGTCAGAGCCTAGTCTCAACAAAGCAAACCTGCTGGCACTCTACTCTTGCCCTGGTGCTTTTGCCTTGCTGACATGGAAGTATGGAAGGAATTTGCATAATATAATCATGCATTTACAATCCACAAAAGAAAACCCGAGTTACAGCAACCTTTGTGACTCATTTTTCTTGTAAACACTTTGTATTTATTATCTTAGCAAGGATTCAAGACATACATGCATGAGGCATACAGTAACACATCTGGCACGCATCCAGAACAGGCCTTAAGGAAAACAAACTCACGTTGATAAAGTCACAAAGCAGATCCTCTGCAGAAGTAACAAATCTAGGGTGGACATGAGCAAGTGCTCGGTCATATACTGGCACTGACCTTTTACATTAATGCCTTTTTCCTGAGTTCCTGTTGAACACTGCCGTTCTTAACAATGCACCAAAACACCTAAAACATTGCAAAAAAAGCAAATAGTCTTTGCATTTCTAGGCAGACAAATACTGTGCTAACACTAAATTTGGATATCCCCATGACAATGCATTTATGAGTATACTTTTTTTTTTTTTTTTTTTTGGTAATATTCACATGTGCTACAGTCTGAAGAACTGGGTGGGCTCTACCAATCCACACCTCATTTCCTGTTGAATTTCCAAGCAGCATACACTGAACAGAACAGTTTTATTCACATACTTTTCAGCTACTAATATGAATGCTAACGCTGAATTTTCCTGAGAGTTCCAGACAGGCATGGTCATTGTTCAGTGTCCTTGATGAAGATTCCAAGACTCCACCAAGTGCAGGACATACAACAGCAACCCTTCTTATGAAGTTTTTGATGAAGTTTTTTGATGAAGTTTTGCTCAGCTGGATGCAGTGCTAGCCTGGGAGCTGGTGTTCTGCTGATCTGAAACTCTTTGCGTTTACTCTTTAGTACCTGAAAAACTGACCTACGTACATGTCAGCCAAACACACTGCTTTGCAGTACTAAGATAAATAACAACTATTCTTGAAACATTATGTTCTCCCTGAAAATGTAGTCACTATCTTAGAGGGGAAGGGAACCATGCATGTGGTTCAAGCCAACAGCAAAGGTCCCTGTAAAACCACTGGGATGGATGGGGTTAAGTCTTCCATGTGGAAAGAAGGCAAAGTCAGTCAGCTTCTGCTCAGTGACAGAAGTCAGTGTCAATACGTAAATCCCCTACACGGCTGGTTGTGAGATTGACCAGAGTTATGTGATGACAATTTTCCAAAGGCAGATTAAGAAGAGATAACAGAAAAATAAATCATAAATATAAACAAGAATTCACCACAAGACAGAACACATAATTTGAACAGACACAAATAATAGAAAGTATAACTATACAGCCTTATAAAATGAAAATGTACTTATATCCAAAGTTCGTTAAGAGAAGTGACTGTCCAGTGACCTTAGAGGTAGCTACGAAACAGGATCAGCTTCAGCCATTTTCTTGTTTTCTTGGACCCATGAAAAATACTGCTTAGGATGGAGCCTGACGTGAATTGACAGAAACAGAGTTACTGTTTGCCTTGACAGCAAGCAACATGTTCAATTCAGCTCCTCTGAAGCCAGCCAAGTGTAATATCCCCTCAGTGAGATGGGTTATTCCCATGTAACTCCTCGGTGGTGATGGTGCATCACCATCCACTGCATGTACTGCAGCAGCTTCACCATTCTGGAACTGAAATGAGGAGACCATGAAGTGAAATGGAAATAAAGTACAAGGGAAGAACCTTTGCCTGTAAGTATAATTAAACATTCAAAAATCTAAGTCTACTTTCTTGTACCACTGTAACACTCAATTCTATTGATATTATTTCTTCAAAGAGAGGTAGTTGCTTTCTTTGAATAAATAACATTCTCAACAAAACTTGAGATTCGACTTTAAGATCTACTTCTATTGAAGTTATTTTGTTACTTATAAAGACACAGCAGAATTGTACTGTTATCAAGAAATTCTTTGTAATATTGAAAGAATCCTTCCACCACAATTACCTCAATATCCATGTTTGTGTAATATATATTCAGATATATATCTTATATAATGCTAAAGTATGCTTCCTTCTCTGAAGCATGATTTATTTCCCTTATCATCAGAAAATATTATACTTTTTTTGTTTATATAATACCTTTTTCTATTGAGTTTTGTCATGTTTTGAACATTTTTTCATACTATGTTTTGAGATTAAACAAACAGCTTTTGATTAATGGTTCTGTTAAATACTCATGACATACACTAGCGGTGCACACATTTATGTTTTATGTATACATACTATATATATATAAACTTATACTATATATTTATAATATAGACTAGAACTATGCAACACTGTGTTAATTCATAGAATTACAACTTTTAGTCTGCAAAGTAACATCCTACAACAAAGAACCTTTCAATAAAGATAGTGGTTTTCTTTAGCAAATTTTAATTCCCACCACCAGATCCCTGTCCAGCAGGATCCATGCTTTAGGAAATAGAAGCAGTCAAATATCCAGCAACTGGCTTTTCCTGTGTGGTATGTGATCCCAAGTTCCAAGACACTGATGCTTTTTTTGGCTTCATCCAGGAGGTGGCCCAAACTTCTCGGTGAAACATGGCTATAGGACATGAGGACCAGAGGGCGACTGGGGAAACCGTGTTCCTCAAAGTCTTCTCAGACCATGGTGAAGGGCAAGTTCAGTCTTGCCCCAAATGTCCCCATGTCACCGGCTTGCCCCAAGTCACCACTGCACGGTTTAGAGGCCCTGCCCATCGTTATCTTTTTTTCCCACCTGGCATTCATACGCCAATACTGCTGTAACATTCTTCAGATAAATCATGTGATAGCCATCCTCCAGCGGCTACGGGCAGCTAAATACAACGCAGCGAGATTTGAGGTTTCTTCATCTCCCACTGTCTGTGGAGCCTCTTCTTCCAAACCCGCAAAGCCAAGATCCTCTTCCGTTCCGCTCGCCGTGCCCGCGGGCAGCCCACGTTCCGGGGCAGAACAACTTGGCGAGCAGGTTCAGGATCCTCTGCCGCAGGTCCCACCTGTCGCCGATGCGGGCCAGCTCCAGGGCGCACTCCTCCGCCGCCGCCTCGCGCCCTGCGGAAACGCGCCTGGTTATCGCTTTAATGACATCCCCACAATACGATACTTTCCGTTCAGTTTTCTACTTTGTCCTCAACATGAAGCACACCCCACCCTGCACCTTCTCTCCCCGCCACTCGCTGGGGGCAGCAGCTGCATCGCTCTCGCCGCGCCGGGCGCTGCCCCCTCGCCCGGTACTGGAGCCAGCCGGTAGCGGCTGGGCGAAGGACGGTGTGTCCCTGTCCCTGTCCCGTCCCGTCCCGTCCTGTCCCCCTCGTTCCTTCACCCCCCGGTACCTGCAGGAGCGGCGGGCGGCGCGGCTTTGCGCAGGGTCCGGCCAGGCATCATCGCGGCGGCGGGGCGAGGCTCGGCGGGGCACGGAGCTCCCAGGCTCGGTTCGACGGGCCACGGAGCGCCCAGGCTGGGCTCGGCTCGGCACGGAGCGGCGGGGCACGGAGAGCCCAGGCTCGGTTCGACGGGACACGGAACGCCCGGGCTGCTCTCGGGCCGGTGGCGGCAGCGCTCTGCCGGCGCGGAGGCGGAGCGAGGCGCTAAAAGCGCTGCTGGCAGTGCGGCGGGGGGTTCCCCGGTCTGACGTAACGAAAAGGCGCGGGGATCCCGCTCCCCGCGCCCGGCAGGCAGGCAGTGGCGTGCCCGGGCGGCCCNGGGACAGCGCCTACGCTGCCGGCCCGGAAAGGGCTGCAGGGGATGCAGTGTGCGGGGCGGGAGGAGATGGGAGGATGGGCTGTGCTTGTGGTGGTGGTGGTCCAGGAGAGGTGGACAGGGTTGCGATCATGCTGAGGAAGAAGAGGTGGAGCGATGGAGAGGGCTTGGACAAGCAGAAGTCAGGGATAGGGTGTGTTATTATCGTAGAAGCATAGAAGAGTTTGATTTGGAAGAGACCTCTTGAAGGTCACTGAGACCAGCTGCCCTTTTTTGCTGCTCGTAGCCACAAAGACAGAAGGATCTTCAGCTAAATCAGGTTGCTCTAAGTCTCATCCAACCTGACCTTGGATGTTTCCCAGGATGGAACATCCGCCACCTCTCAGGGCAACCGGTGCCAGTATTTCACCATACAAATAAAACACTTCTTCCTTATAGCTAATCTAATCAATGCACCTTTAGTTTAAATCATTACCCTTTGTCCTATTGCAAAAGGCCATTCTAAAAAGTCTGTCCCAATCTTTCTTATAGGCTCCTTTTAGGTACTGGAAAGCTGCAATAAAGAATCCCCAGAGCCTCCTTTTCACCACGCTGAGCAACCCCAACCCTCTAAACCTTCCTTCTATTCAAGGTGATGGTGAGCTTGGCCTCAAACCAACCATGGGCAAACAAGCTAGCCCATACTCATGTATCACGTGCAACAACTTGGGGCCACCATCCCGCTGCTGCATCTTCCCCGTGGCAGTGCAGTGCCTGCACAGCATGGCTCTGGCTGACACATGCCAGGGCACACTTACCTATGCTTGCTGTAATTCTAGATGGTGCTTTTTTGCAAGAAACAACAGCTGGAACAAATTCACCCTCATGTCTTTGTGATTGTTGCACGATGTTGGGAGAGCTGCCGGTGATACGTGGATCACTCATCTGCCTTCTATCTCAGAGCAAGTTGATATTTCATGTTGTGACACATGGCATGGACTTCTGCTTTTAGGAGAAAATGAAAACTGCTTGATGTAAAGAAAGCACAGATGGGTCAGACATAACAAAGAACTGACTTGCGGCTGAAAGTCAGTAAATTACTACCTCTCCCATCAAAATACAACTTAAGATGTCATAGTGTAATACAGACCCACAACAGGATGTTGAGAAGCTCCATTCTATATGGCAGGAGCCTCTGAAATCAAGTGTCTAGAAATGCTGATGACTTTGAAGTTCCATTAAAAGGGGAATCACTCACCAGGTCAGTGCAGACACCCTTTTCCCTGCTATTTCCCAGAATGATGGCGTGCTTGAAACACGGCTGATTTCTCTCGCTGTGTGGGAAACCTCAGCCCTCTTGGTGCCCGACAGGAGGCAGCTGGCACAGTGGTGGAGGGGTGGTGGTGCCAGCTCACAGACAGGGCATTTCTCAGAGTGAGATGTCTACATGGAAGCTATAGCTGGATGAGGCATTTGCAAGGCCATTCCCAAAACAGTGAACCGGCTCTGTCAGTGCACTCTGACAGACCGTGAGCTGGTGTCAGAGCAGCTTAGGCTGCCCACAGAGAATTTCCTGATGGTTTTGAGAATGTTTTGACTCTGTCTCTCAGCTAGTATATAACCTATACAGCATGTAGGCTTACTTCCTTGACCCAGTGTGTTTAGGGTCTCTTCAGCTGTATGAACATGCCTGTTAGTAACTCAGCCCTGTTCAGGCAGGGCTGGCCTTTGGCAGTCATTCCTGTTACGTAAGAAACTGTTTCTTCAAAACAAGTTTGTTGAGTTTTAGGTAGTGGGAAGGCAGGTAAACAGGTCAGGAGGACGTCTGCATGACGTGACATCCCTTGCGGCGGAGGTGTGGTGGTCTGCAGCATGTGGTGCCCGGGGCTGCACCTCACACCACAGTCTGACAGCTGCTCCACAAATCCTGGCAGCCTCTCCACAATGTCAGGACAGAGGGCTGGGGCCCTTACTGAGACCCCCACGTGCCCCTCCTGCCCCACTCAGTGCTCAGCAGTGCCCAGTGCAGGGGAAGTGCCCACAAACTCAAGCCATGAGGTCACACTGGTGTCTTGCGTTGCTGGCTCATGTGTGTGACTTTGCTCGTTTGTTTTGCATGTTTAGACAGAGTCAGGTATGACCTGTGGCTTGTTCTGCTTCGTGAATCTGCAGACAGATCAAATACTTGGGCAAATTATTTAAATTATTCTTCCTCCAGCAAGGCCAAAACCAAATTAACCTCAATCCTGTCCTGCTCAGCAACACTTCCTCACCCAGAAGGCAGATAAGCTTTAAAGGCAGCTTGTCTCTATAACCCTGAAGCCACACAAAAAGATGGGCCCTTCTTTTGGGCATATGTGGGAGAGATTCTTTCCTATCAGGGCAGCTGGGCACAAACCAGTGGGATAGGCAAGTTGAGGGCATTCATTTATTACTTTTGTTTTATTTTAAAATAGCATTAAAGGTAATAAAAATCAGGTAATAGGTAATAAACGATACAAGGTAACAAAAAAGGATAAAAGCTAATAAAAAAGGGGACACCTTAGTGTGCAAAATGGGTTAACAGACCAGCCTGTGAGCCCGAGTACCTGAAGTGCTCGTGTCTCCCTTGCTGCAGTCAGAGCCATGTATGGGAACGCAGTGGTGTAACGCAGGAAGACCCACTGCTGTTTAGAGGGGAATTGACTGAGGTTCCAGATCTGGCCCACATCCTCACAGGGTGTTATGGGTGTGTGAGGGAGTTACTGATGTGTAAATCACAGCCCTTTTTGGCAGGAACAGCACACACTGGGGCCATTGCTAATTACAGGATTGTGCAACAGGGGCTAAACGAAAAGAAGTCGACTGTGGTTTCAAAAGCCACCAGCGAGCTCTGGCATTTTCCTGTTTCAATTCCCCTAAATAAAGAAGTGTATCTGTGGGAACAGCAGCCCCCTGGGAAGCTGCTCCACCAGAGCAGCCCCAGAAGCTGCTTCTTGCTGTGGCCACACTGAGCAGGACCACAGATCCCCAAGCGGGCACAGCCACAGCAGGGAGCAAAGCAGCAGCCCAAGGAGCACTGCCTGTCTGGAACAGCCTTCCAGTTTATTTCTGTTTAATACCATTTACAATTACTGCAATTACACATCTGAGAAGAGGAAATCATCTTCAGATAAAGTGCCCCAAGCTTCACCGGTGTCCGGGTGATGTGGTTTTATCAGGAACATGTCACTGAAAGACAACATGTGATGTATTCTCACCACACATAACAACAGTGGGCAGGCTTGCTGGAAGGAAATCAAATGCTGCAGAAACGAAATCAAGAGTGGGAGAGAAAGGAAACTAGGCATTTTTTCTTCTGAAGTCGGTTATTTGTGCTGAATCATTTTCAAGCTGTTTCTGCTTCTCCCTCTAAGATCTTAAATGAATCTCTGGTACTGTTTCATCATAGGAGTTTATCTTCTCATCTTCCCAAGACTGGTGTTGACAGCTCTTCTGTTAACTGAGAAGCTGTTTGTTTTTCTGTCTCACTTTTCCTGTTTCTGCAGACTGCAGAGTCTACAGTTCCTGTTGATCCTTGTGTGTCTCTGCACCCGAGCAGGAAACTTGGCTCTATTGTCAGGAGCACAAACCAAGGTCATTTCAGGAAAGTGCAGTGGCATGTGGCCATAGGCCATGTTGAGAGAAGGTGATGAGAGCTGCGGATAAGTTTTGTTGGTTTGGTTTCTGTGGTGGGTTTTTTACTTCTTTTTGTTTTGTTTGTTTGGCTGGGGTTTTTAAAAATGCTTCTTAAATCACTCTAATTCTCTGGTTTGCTCTTCTCTGGCACCTTCCTTCCAGGAATCTCTCTCACTGTTACAAGTAAAGCTTCCTAAATCCTCCAGCCTTAAGCATTAATCTCAACCTCACTTTTCAAGGAAACGGCCTTGTTCTGTGTTAACAATATTCTGGTGGCAACTGCAGTAAAGCTTTGGCCTCCAGCAGCTACTGCTGTGCTGCCAACACCTCCACTACGGTGAGGGAAAAGGTTAATGCAACTTTCAGTAGTTAAGTGAAATACTACAGGTAATTTGACTTTGATTTGACAATACGATCCCATACAGCCCAGGAAAAGAAACTAAGGAGAACTGCCCGTCCACTGCTGGGGTATAACCCCACTTGCACGGGTCTCACCTGCTGTTCAAATGTAACCTAATGCCCCACAATTAATTCTTAGACTCTCCCTCCTATGCTGTTCTCTCTTGCCTGCTTCCTCTGAAAGCTTAAACGCATAATTTTCTCAGCAAAAGATGAACTGCATGGTTGCTCATATATTACAGTGCTCTGTCACTGGTAGAGGGATAAACACACACCTTTTCCTCTGTGACCAGCTCTGTGCCAAGCAGGCAGCAGTAATCCATCGCTTGCAGAATGCTACTGAAAAATGACTCACATGTGTCTGATCTGGGCCCATCCAGGCCAGAATGGGCCAAGCAGCTTTCCTGCTCAGAGCCGTAGCATTTGGTTGACGATGGGGTTGAATAGCAGAGACACTTCTTGGTATAGATGGAGTGTTTGAGAGTTTATATTGACTGCATGCTCTTTAACCAAGGAGTATTTGTGAGGAACCTTGGTTGACATAATTTTCTTGGTTTTAGGCTAAGATCAGTTCTGGATTAGGTGGGGCAGATTATCTGGTGAGCTGAATTTTCTGTGAAAGCAGAAAGCTTTCACCCTGCAGGTGGCTCCTGGTAAGGTCATTCCCAATTCAGCCCCTTGGTAGTCTCCAAAAATCTTTCTATCTTTCTAAAAAGACTGTAAGAGATGCAAAGATTTACCATGTACTTTGTTTGAGTGGGTTTTAGCACCTGTGAAGTTGACAACACCCTCATAAAAGCCAGTCTTTGCAACTGCTCTGCAGAAGCAGTTATAAAGTAAATATTGGCATAGACGGCTGTTTATCAGGCTGGTATTTGCTGAAGAGCTCTCCTCCATGTGTGTAGGTGTCTGTGCAAACGCCAGGCATAGTGTTGGCACAGCTGCACCACTACTTCTGGGTTTTTGCAGAAGTCCTCCCTTGGACGGTGACTACGGCTGTTCTCTGTCTTGCTATCTTTGCTGAGAATGTGAATGTGCTCCATTTCTGAAATTCTTCATTGCTTGCTGCTCTGCCGGATCTCCTTTGGGTACCGGCTCCCTTGTCTTCCTGGTTCCCTTCTTTCCTGCACCTCCCCCACACTTTGTCATAACTTTTGTGTGTAGTCAATGCAGCAGGCACGGGGTTGAAAAAAAAAAAAGGGAAATCCCATTTGTGAGACAGTTGCTGCTTTGCTGGCATGCCGCTGCCTTGCAGCTGAGGCAGCAACCTGGTAACCCCCACAGGGCTCGTTACTGGTGACTTGCTGTGAATCAGTGAAGTCTAGCAGGAGAATTAGAAAATCCAGGCAAGCTTTTCTGGACACCAGCATGGAGATCTGGGATTCCCAGTCTAGCGCAGACCCAGTGCCTTAGTGCTGCAGTGTCTCTCCTGTACCTCTCCAGAACTCTCCAGGTGGGACAGGTGCTATTTTGCATTGGCAGGGGATTTTCAGACTACTGTGAACAATGATTTCTCTGAGCTGAGTTTTGGAAGTGCCTTGTTTGAACAATCTCTGTTTGGACGAAGTATCACTTAGTGCCCCTAAATCCCACAAAACAGACTTAAAGTGGAAAAGGTTTTAAATGGAGCACCTCTCCTATGAGGAGAGGCTGAGAGAGATGAGATTGTTCAGTCTGGAGCAGAGAGGGCTTAGGGGTGACCTAACAGTGGCCTTCAGTAGCTGAAGGGAGCTGACAAGAGGAGTGGAGAGGGACTTTTTACAGGGGCATGTAGTGACAGGACAAGGGGGAATGACTTGTAATGAAGGAGAGTGGGTTTAGATGAGATGCCAGGAAGAAATTCTTCACTGTGAGGGTGGTGAGGCACTGGCACAGGTTGCCCAGAGAAGCTGTGGACGCCCCATCCCTGGCAGTGTTCATGGCCAGGTTGAATGGGGTTCTGAGCAACCTGGGCTAGTAAAGTGTGTCCCTGTGCATGGCAGGGAGTTTGGAACAAGATCTGTAAGGTCCCTTCCAACGCAAACACTTCTATGATTCTGTGACTCTCTAAACATAGAGCAAAAGGTGAAAAGATTTAATAAGAGAATGCAGGGACTGAAACAAAGTGGAATATAGTTATCTTTTGTGAAACATTCTCCCTTGAATTTTTTAGAGCTTTGAAAGGTGTTTTGGTATTTTATTCACTCTAAAGATTAGAACTATACATTTGAAAAAGGCAGATGGTACGTTCAATATTATAAGTATAGGATCTCCTCTACAATTTGAATTGCTAGTGATTGAGCCATTGGGTGTGTTTGGTTGGGGATCTTGAAGCCATGGGATTGCTGTAACAAAGAAAAAAAATGAGAATATGATTTAGGTTTCACTTCAAAAGGTCTGTTTAGGAAAAAAAAGGCATGAAAGCATGAGACTTTACTGTGAGTAGATCACCACAGTCCACACCTCAGGAGTTGGTAGGACTATAGGAGCAGGTTGTTCCCCTGTGCATCAACATGCAAACACACACACACACACACACATCCTGCCAATATGTATCTGGTTTAGGGCGTTGTGACAAATTCCAGCAGCCTCCAGCCACCAGAACGTTGCTGGGGGAGGCTGGACCATTTGCATTTCAGGATTTGTGTGCTGCATTGTGGCAGCGTGAAACCTCTACACGAGAGGTCCCTTTGTGGGCTGTGCTGGCTGAGAAGTGGCACAGGCTGAAACTGTATCTTGGTGAAAGCTGTCAGGCTGGCAACCAACTGTGAAGGCAGAGGGACCACTTGACTCATCACTAGTCTGACAACAGATTTAGTATGAGAGTGCTGACAACATCCCATGTTGTGAGGTAGTTTCACTTAAAATCTTTGTGACTGATAGCGCTGAAGTGAGCTCATTTCCTTTTTTATTTTTCATTTGCAAAACACACAGAGGAGGAGAAGGGTCTGACTTTTGCTGCCTTTTCTGATCGGGAGACAAAAGCCTCCCAGGAGATGGGAAGTCCCCCACAGCTGCTCTGCAGATAAGCCCCAGGAGCCTTAGGCATGAAGGGCTGCAAGAAAATATATGTTAGTGGCAATGACCTTGCACAGAAATGGAAGGAAGCTTGTCCCTTCCTGTCCAAAAGAACTCCCTTTGGGCTTCCAGTGCTTCCTCTGTGAGTGTGAGCAGCCCCCAGAGAAGAGGGGGAGATGCTGGAAGTGTTTGGACGGGGTGGTCAGACACAGACAGGAGAGCTGTCCTCCCTGAGTTCCTGTCACCATGCGGACCTAACCACTGGATCCATCCACGTCTGGGCTTCAGGAGAGCCCTGCTATGGGGAGCAGCTCCATGTAGCACCATCAGCTGCAGCTCATAATCCCCCCCTTGGCTAAGTGAACCCCACATTTGCGATCCTGCTTTATTTTTTTTCCAGGTGACATCAGGGAATGCAAAACCAGGGCAGAGCTGATTTTTGATATCCGCGCTGGCTCTGAACATGGGGACAAACTTCTCCCCTGCATCCATAACTTTGTGCTGGGGGAGGTCTGTCTCCACAGCATACACACTTCTGGCTGTGGTTGTGCTGCTGAGGGGTGTTGGTTAGTGGTGTGGGGGAAAGCTGTGAGGTTGACCTTTGGCATTAAGGGTGCAAACAAAAAAGTGAGAAATAACAAGTCTCCCTTCAAGGGTAAGGACACTGTGTTCTTCCTCACCAGAGACCTCTTCTGCAGATGCACCGGCTGACTCCAAGGAGTGTAAAGGAGAAGTAAATAGGGGAAACAGAAAAAAAGGGGGTTGCACTCAACAACAAAGTATTTTTTGTACTTTACATCCCATTTCTATTCTCTGGACCCTATGTGCTAAGGGAAGGACCTGTGTCATGCTTCTCCATGCCTCCCTCACGGGTGTGGGTGCTGTGTGTGTGCCCTGTGCCCCTCAGCAGGGCTGTCACCATCCCCACCTGCTCCACATATGCAGGAGAGCAGTGGAGTAGTGTGGATGCCCAGAGGGAGGAAGTAGAAGGGGGTCATTCTGGCTGAGTGTGGGGGTTGTGTCCCAGAGGCACAGGTGTAGGAGCTGACTTCACGTGACAGCATCTTGGGGGTGTTGCATCATGTTTTGTGGTCATGATGCCATCCTCCCTGCCTATTTCATCATCTTGTGGTGGGCAGTGGTGTGCAACTGGGGAAAAGTGCTGCGAATCTGGAAGGAGCTCTCAATCTGCAAAGACACAGGAAGTCAGGCACAGACACAGTCAGTTCGTTTCTTTGTTTCTTTTTAATTTGGTTGTTTTAAGGTTTCTGCTTGATTTTTTGTTTGTTTCTTTGTTCTGTATATTATTTTGGTTTCAACATAGGGCAGTTCAATTGTCAGGTGTTTTCAGGTGGGCATCAGGGGAGAGGCTGCTGTGATCAGGCTGTACTTGTGGTTACAGCAGAGCTTGGTGGTGGAAAGGGAGAGGTGAGGGGAATCTTGTGCTAAGGAGGAGACGGAAGACCTTGGGGAAGGGATGAGAGGTGGAGAAGCCTACCTGGACAGGCACCAGCTGCTGGCCACTTCCGTGCAGCTCTCGGGGAGGCTGGGGATGGTTTTGCAACATAGAGGCAACAGAACCCTGATAAACTAGTCAAAAGCCTGTGCAGTGATAAACTCACAAGGTGTTTCTTGTCTGGACCACAGTGCTGCTGGCAGGGGTGTCAGTGGGAGATGCTCTGAAGGAATCAGCAGAATATCAGCATGCCTGGAGGAACAAGTGACCCAGCAGGTGCACCAGGGAGCAGATTCAGGATAGGATGTCCCCTGCCAAGAGGGCTGTAGGGTCCCACTGAGCACAGCAGAGAGGAGGAGAAAGTTAACAGCCCCCTCTGTGGGGCACTTGGAGCAGGCTCCCCAAGAAATCCCCGCACCCCACACCCCTTGGGAGCCTGTGGTTGCACCCCACCGGTGTGGTTTGCATCCCACTGGTGTGGTTTGCATCCCACTGGTGTGGTCTGCATCCCACCGGTGTGGTTTGCATCCCACCAGTGTGGTTTGCATCCCACTGGTGTGGTTTGCATCCCTCTGGTGTGGTTTGCATCCCACTGGTGTGGTTTGCATCCCACTGGTGTGGTTCACCTCCTGCTGGGGGGACAGTGGTTGTCTGGCTCTGCTACCCCAGGACATCCTGGTTTAGCCTGTGGTTGCTGGGTGCCCATGGTGACCCCATGGTGTGTGTTCCTCCTGGGGTGACTCTGCTCTCCATGGCATGTCAAGTCATGCAGTGGCACAGGGTGTGGGACTGGTTGGCCTCAGGACTGTCAGTGTAATCACTACCCCCTGAGCTGCACGTTCCTGCTGCCCAGCAGAGGCCACATCAGGCAGAAATCACAGTATATCTAGCAGTGGTGTCATCTGGGTCTCCAGCCCAAGAGTTCACAGGCTCACAGGATTGCACATCTGGCCAATAAAATTGACAGTGATAGTGTCAAGTCTAAAAACCCAGAAGGCTCAGACCAGAAAAGCCCACAGAAGTTTGGATGCTTAGTCAAATTAAATAACGTGAACTTTCCGTTTTGGCTCAGGGCTGAATCACTGTGAAAACCACTTTTTTTTGGTGGTATCTCAGCAATTGTTAAAAATCGGAAAATGACATCATCCATCAAAACAACAAGTAAAATACCTTGTCAGGCTTTTTAAAGCCCCAGTTAAAAATGTATTCGTATTGCACATGTGAAAACAGGCTCACGAGAGCCATCAGTCAACGACCCATTGCAGTTCTGGGTAGCATAGAGAATCTCTAAAATCCCTCTTTGTGAATTTATCCCCCAAGTGGTGAAGCATATACAATAAGCAATGGACTGAATCTAGTATTGGCATCTCTGATAATCCATTGTATTCTTCACAGTGCCTGCTTCTGATTTTCTTCCTGCCTCCTGTTTTTCCTTCCTTCACTTTTTTCTTTTCTTATTTAAACTATTTTGAATTGTAATGAGTTTTGAACAGCAGTTTCTCTTCTCCATCTGAATGATGTCCTAATAACCAACCACATCCAAAAATTAAAGAAAAAAAATTGAATTTAAGCACATCTGGTAAACAGTAACCACACTGATCTTCAAATTTTTTTGTTGTTGTTGCTATTTTTTGTCTAATTATCCTAGGTTGTAAGGTGTTTGAGGTAAGGGTTATTGATTCATGACACCGAATTGACATTATTATTATTGACTTCATTAATGGGTGAAAAATTGCACTATTAATTTACAGATCATTTTTAACATAATGATTGGAAATGTGAAGCATGTGTGTAGCTGAAGCAATCACCAAAATTATACATTTCACCTGATACTTACAAGAGTTTAAAGGAAGATCCCATTTTTTCACAGATGCAAAAGGCAAAGTGACCTTTCCAAGGAACAACTTCCCCTCTAAAACCAGAGCAACAGTATTACTTCTCTTTCATTAGTGCAGGGTTCATTACTAGAGAAAGATTGCAAACATCCTTAACTGTGATTTCCTATATTCATTCTAATGTGACCCCACCTGGAGTACTGCATCCAGCTTTGGGACCCCCACCATAATAAGGACATGGACCTGTTGGAACAAATCCAGAGGAGGTCAGGAAGATGTTGGCACCCTATGAAAACGGGTTGAGAGAGGTGGGATTCTTCAGCCTGGAGATAATAAGTCTCTGGGGAAAACCTCCAGCACCTGCCTAAAGGGGCTACAAGAGAGCTGGAGAGGGACTTTTACAAGGGCATGTAGTCATAAGACATGGGATAATGGTTTTAAACTGACAGAAAAGAGATTAGAGTAGACATTAGGAAGAAATTCTTTCCTGTGAGGGTGGTGAGGAACTGGCACAGGTTGC
>VYXC01000305.1:18278-28330 GCA_013397175.1 Platysteira castanea
CCAGCTGCCAGCAACGGTGGGAAAGTGAGGGAGGCCAGAGCTGGGCTCATTTCAGTGGCATTTCGGGGGAGTTTGGGGAGGTTTTGGCACTAAATGTTGGATGTTCTGCGTCCAGGCAGCTGAAGGTGAGGGATTTTCTCAGAGGGGCCTGGGTGGGTGATGCTCCGTGCTGGGGACGAGGCCAACAGAACAGAGCAGAGGAGGGAGAGACTCATCTGTGGGTGAAGAGATGGCCCTCGATGTTATGAACAATTTTGGCNGAGGCCTGGATTCCCCCAAAGGGCAGAAATGCTGCCAGAACAGGAGGAATTGGCCTGGCAGGCCAAAAATCTGCCTTTGGAGGAGTGGGAAAGGTCCTTCTTCAGTCTGGACTCAGAGCCCTGGGCCCCTGCTCTGAGCCACGAGGACAGCTCTGTTCTGGGGGACATGAATGGTGTCGCCTCTTCTTCTCAGCCCAGGAAGGTGTGAAAATGAATCTTCAAGCGTTTTTCTTCAAAAATCATATTCCCTTCTTCCCCCTCCCCCCTCAGCTCCTGAGTGGGAAAATAACTCAGTAAATCCACAAAAAAATTAGGCTACAAAACCATCTATATTTGAATTTAGATTTAATATTGCAGATATTTCTAGTGGAGACGAAGGTATCTCAGAGGAAATAATTCCTGGGAAGTCAGAGTATATCCACAGAATCATGGAATGGTTTGGGTTGGAGTGACCTCAAAGCCCACCCAGTGCCACCCCTGCCCTGGCAGGGACATCTCCCACTGTCCCAGGGTGCTCCCAGCCCCGTCCAGCCTGGCCTTGGGCACTGCCAGGGATCCAGGGGCAGCCACAGCTGCTCTGGGTGGAATTTTGCCCATTTTTTGTCAGTGATCTATTTGAGTGCTTCATTTTAGAATGAATTTTTCCTACCTCCAGCTCTGGGCACGCCTGATGATCTCCCAGCTGACAGTGGGGCTCATGGCATCAAACCACAGCGCGGAACAAGGAGACCTCGAGCCCCAAATTTTTGCCTAACATTGCTCCTAAAACCTCACTTTGTTCACTCAAAGTCGGCTCAGTGCTCCAGACACTCACACGGAGACACAAAGTCTCAACAAACACGGGATCATTCTTGGTTCCTGTTCTTGGTTCAAAGCAAACTGAGCAGCACCTTTGAGGTACCACGCAAACCCTTTGAACTTTGCAGCGGGAGGAAAGATATCCAATGCCTTCCCTCATTTCTCCTCGTGTTTATCAGGTCTCGGGGGAGATTACGTATCTGAGAGCCCAGTGGGAACAAAGGAGGCTCCCCACAGCTCCGCATGCAGCAGGTCAGGGTCAGTAGGGAGTGGGTCTGCTCCCATCAGCCCCAGCCATGCCTTGGGATGGGCATGGAATGTTCTGGATGTGGGATGTGGTTTAATGGCAGTGAGAGCTTTCCTTGGCATCACAGAATGGTTTGGGTTGGAAGGGATCTTAAAAATCATCCCCTGCCGTGGGCAGGGACAGCTGCCACTGCCCCAGGCTGCTCCCAGCCCTCTCCAGCCTGGCCTGGGGCACTGCCAGGGGTCCAGGGCAGCCACCCCACATCCCATCCACAGGAGAGTGACTGCTGCCAGCTCCCTGCTGCTTCACAGAACCATCTGAGGAGAAACCAGAGCACATCCGGGCACTCTCAGGCCCTGGGGCTCCTTTGCAGGAGTAATTTGAGACTTTGGAGATGAGCCCCTGGCTCTTGTACCAAGTCCACAACGGGGAGACCTTGGTGGCACCAAACACAGTGACCTCCAAGGCATTTTCAAATATCCCTGGCCCTAAAGCCTCAGGGGGAATTCTGCCTTCAGCTGGTGTCTAAAGGCTGCTGAGATTTTGGAAATGTGCCTTGACTCTCGATGGCTGAGATATTTCTCTCCAGGAAGGGTGGAACAGGAGCTCGTGGGATCTGCAGGGGATGGTGCAGGGTGCCCAGAGCAGCTGTGGCTGCCCCTGGAAGTGTCCCAGGCCAGGCTGGATGGGGCTGGGAGCACCCTGGGACAGTGGAAGGTGTCCCTGCCCATGGCAGGGGTGGGACTGAATGATCTTTAAGGTCCTTTCCAGCCCAAACCAGTCTGGGATTCTGGGATTCCATGGCTGTCTGCTGGTGCACCCAGCCTGGTGGAGCAGCCTTCAGCTACTGAAATACTTTACCCAGTATTTGCCAGTGAAATAATTTAATGTTCCACCTCCAACGCCATTTTCTGGGCACAGAACCGAGCTCCACTTCTCCCTGAAGGAGAGGAAAGGCTTGAATAACCAGAGTCCCCGGGATGGGAGCCCATCAGGGGACACAGACGGAGATCTCTGTCTGATCTGGGCACCAGCAGAGCTCGGGCACTGGGGCTCAGGAGAGCAGGGCCCTCAGCCAAGCAGGGCCCTCAGCACCCTCCGTGGGCGAGGAAGGAGGAACAACAACTCCTTTTGGCTGTGAAAATGGGGGATGAGGAGCCGAGGGGCAGGGGCTGTTACCGGGGTGGGAATCCTGGGCAGAGCAGCCACGGCGGCTGCCAGGGAGCACAATCTTTTCTGCTGAGGAGAGGGAGCCCAGCCCCTCCTGCTGAGGGTGATGCCTTCTCCAGCCACCAAAAACAGAGACAGGACAGGAGTGAGGGAATAAAGGCAGGGATTTATTTGAAAGGTTCAAAGGCACACTCTGGGGAGCCAGAGGCTGCTTCCAAAATGCACCCCAAGATGGACAACAGGTCATGAGTTCTTTACACTTTTATAGGTTTGGTCCATTTGCACATCAGCATAAATTCACCAATTAAAACTTCAGCTCTCTTCAGTTTCTCCACCTCTCTCATGGTCCCAGTTTACACCTTTGGGCCTAGGACAGCCCGAGTGTCCTTGAACAGCAAGCTCAGAGCAGCTTTGTTGTGTCTGTCTGGCCTGAGAGAGCAGCTCACGAGGTACAAGAAACTTCAGAGTTACACACCAGATGATCCAGAAATATAAAAGTTAAAACCTAAGGCATCAAGGCAAAGCCACCCCGAGGGGTGTTCCCCACATTCCCACTCCTCTTCCTCACCGCGGGTGTGCACAGGGTGCACAGAACCCCAGGGCAGGGGTGGTGGCACCTTCATTGCAAATGTCCCCAGATGCGAGGTCTGGGCACTTCCCTTGGGACCGGGTCCCTGGGCACTGCTCTGAGGCCCCCAAAGGCCCCGTGCCACCCATGGGAGGTCAGGAGCCCACAGCAGCTGGGGTTTCCCATCCCTGAGGGTTGCTCCTGGTGTTCCTGCTCAAGGATCTGCTGGACTCTGCAGGTGTCACCCTGGGGTGGGTCCTGGTGACAAAGCAGCACGTGCAGCACTGCCCCTGATGTCACTGGGGGTGTAGGGCACTCAAAGGAAGACAGCCTGGCAGCCTGGCATGGGCAGAGCTTTGTCCCAGCAAGTGGAGCAGGTGACAAAGGCGTCACCAAGCACAAGTCCCTGGGTGTGTGCAGGTCTCTCCTCTGGTGCCTCAGCTCTCAGCAAACTTCAGCTCAGAGGGGTAATTAATGAATTAATGACGCCATGGGGGGGTCTGTGTGCCCAGGGTGAGCTGTGGGTGTGGCATTTGTAGAATCAGAGAATCTCAGAATGTCCTGAGCTGAAGGGACCCACAGGGATCGCCCAGGCCCTGCCCAGACACCCCAAATCCCACCCTGGGCATCCCTGGCAGCGCTGCCCAAACGCCCCTGGAGCTCTGGCAGCCTCGGGGCCGTGCCCATTCCCTGGGGAGCCTGGGCAGTGCCCAGCAGCCTCTGGGGGAAGAACCTTTCCCTGGGATCCAGCCTGAGCCTGCCCTGGCCCAGCTCCGGCCGTTCCCTGGCTCCTGTCCCTGTCCCAGGGAGCATCAGCACCTCGCGTGGCATGTCCACATTCAAACAGGCTCAACCTCACATCCTGGTTACTTGTGACATCCTTAAAAACAACATTTTGTGTGTTTTCTTCAGCACTATTTACATATTTAAATGACACTGGAAGCGAAATGCAATTTGCATCTCGAAAACAACATTCAGCGTGTCTGTGCTTCAGGACAGCCTTGGAAAACAAGGAGCTGCATCTACGGGCAGGAATTTCTTTGGAAAGGTATTTTCAAGTGTTTTTGCCTTCCCTGGGCTCTGTGGGAGTTGAGGCAGCAGCCTCCAGTCCCTTCTCTCCTGATGGCAAATCCGGCTCTTTCGGCACTGCTGGCTTCGGGTTTTCAGATACCAGTTGGAGGTGCCATCTGACACCATCCCACATTTGAATAGATGGGTATTTTCAGTCACTCATTCACACGTGTGGCATCCAGAATGGTGCTGGGAGCTGCTCAGAGCACTCTCTGAGGAGCACAGCGGGCACAGCCCTGCCCTGGCGGGTGTTGCATCACACGAGGTGCTCAGAGACACACCTGGCCCTGCGTCTGCTCCTCACGGGCAGGGGCAGCACAGGGTGGGACAGCCCCGCACCAGAATCCCAGATTTTCACTCAGAATGCAAAGGGAACAAGCTCGGAGCTGCCCAGCTGGGATGGGGCAGGGTGGGCAGGGAGAACCTCCCTGTGGAGGGCACAGCGGAATTCAGGAGATCCCTGTGTGGTCCTGAGTGTGCACAGAGCCTTCCTCTGACTGAGAGGGGTCCTCTGGGGGTGCAGATGGTGAGTTGATATTAATTTATTTATTCTCCCCTTGACATCTGTCACCCCGAGTGTTCCCTCTGTCTGTCCCCGGCCAAGGCTGCGGTGCTGGGACAGGGGACAGAGTTCGCCCTTTATGGCTCCAGCTCTGATCTTCCGGATGCTTTCTCTGAGTGTCCTTTCCAGAGGAGAGTTTACAGCTGCACTGAGCAGTTCCTGTCTGTCTGTGCTCCCGGAGGATTTGGCTCTTGGATCCTCTGGGCTCGGCCAAAGGTTTCCTTTATGGCCTTACCTTTGAGCTCCCCTGTGAAATTACCTCAAGGAGCCACTCAGCTGCTCCCCAAGGCTGGGTCCTGCCCATCACCTGGCTGGGATTCATTTCTGAGAGGCCCCGGGTTTGTCCAGCTCTCCCAAAAGGGGATTTAGCTCACCCTGAGGTCCATGGGCTGGTGCCAGACTCGCGGCCTTGGCACTGGCACGGGTGTTTGGAGGGGAAAGGGGCAGGGATGGTGCTGGTGCTCAGGCTGGGCAGGGAGGTTTTTGGAGCGTTGATAGGAATAAATATCTGCCCAAATGCAGTCTTACAGCCACATTTTGTACCCAGGGAGGTTTTTGGGGCGTTGATAGGAATAAATATCTGCCCAAACACAATCTTCCAGCCACATTTTGTACCCAGGGAGGTTTTTGGAGCGTTGGTAGGAATAAATATCTGCCCAAACACAATCTTCCAGCCACATTTTGTACCCAGGGACCTCTGCTCATGCTCAGTCCCACTGCTCTGCCCTGCACTGGTACCACATCCACGGTTTCCATCCAACCCCTCAGCCCCAGGTCAGCCCAAGGGGGACAGGGACAAGCAGCCCATGGAGCACACGTGCTTCCCATGCATCCCCTTTGCCCATCCAGAGCGGAAAATGAAATTCTTTCAGGCCCTGAATCCCAGATGAAAGAAAAATAGAGAAACCTGTGCCGGTGAGAGCACAATAAAGGAAACTCTCACACCTGCTAGGGTCAGCAGAAAGGAGGGAAAAGAGAGAGTTTATTTACATTTGACAGGTTTTATAGGATTCTCAATTCCACAAGGGATTGGAGGACATGGCACTTCCTCCTCAATCCCACTGGAGAAAAAGGATGCTCATCAAACTTTCTCTTATCACAAAAGGAATGAAAAACAGAAAAGACAGTTAAATAAACATTGGCCATTATTTACATGAAACTGTGTGAAAATTCTTTGACTCCAAGGTTAGAACAGAAGGCTTAGCAAAAAACAGGACAACAGAAACCAGCCCAGCACTGGGAGGGGCTGCACAGAACTGGTTTGGGTTTGCTTTGGTGTCACTCATGTTTGCAGCTTTAGTGATGCTCCACTGGCTGCAGGGGCAGAATTCCAGACAAGTGGCAGTGCCTGGAACAAAACTTTGAGGGATTCCTTTACAGATGAGCCCTCCAGGTCTCTGTTCCTCTCAGAGTGGGAGAGAGGGCTTGAACTGTGTGTCCTGGCACGGCTCAGGTCTGTGATCACAGAGCACAGCAGGGAATCATTCTGTGAGCTCACACTGCAGGGCTGTCACTGCCACTCTGTCCTGACCCTGCTCACTGGGCAAACAGACACGAGGAATTTTGGATGGAGTTATTTGTAAGTTTTAATCTTCTTTTCATTTCTTTCTCCCTGCCAGTGGAGTGAGGTGCTTGCAGCCTGACCAGTGCCTGACATACAGGAGCTCCCTCACAGAGCCACGGAATCACAGAGGGGTTTGGGTTGGGAGAGACCTGAACAACCACCTCATTCCACCCCCTGCCATGGCAGGGACACCTCCCACTGTCCCAGGTGGCTCCAAGCCCCATCCAACCTGGCCTTGGGCACTTCCAGGGATCCAGGGGCAGCCACAGCTGCTCTGGGCAACAACTTCCCAGATGATAAACTCTTATCACCTGGAGCTTCTGCACTATCAGGGCCAGGAGACCCCGCTGTGGCTGCAGCACTGATGGAGGCTCCAGGGCCAGAAATGAGGTTTCCTCTGGGAACTGGGGGTAGAAGAGCTTCCAGAAGGTCCATGTGGAGCAGGAAATATTTTTGGTCAGCTGCGAATGAGCACATCCACTTTGCTCACACAGAGCAGTGGCAGCCTCTGCTCTGGTGCTGTGGCAACCTTCAACCTGGTGTTTTTTCCGTGTTTTCCGTGCTCCTGCTGGCTCTGATGAAGTTTCAGAGAATCCCAGAATATCCTGAGCTGGCAGGGACCCCCAAGGATCACCCAGTCCAGCTCCTGGCCCTGCACAGACACCCCAACAACTCAGTGCCAGTGCTCACACGGATTGCAGTGCCCTCACTGAACGTGTGCTGGAGTGTGGGAGGGCTGCCAGAGGTTCCTGTGGGTGAGAACTCACCCAAGGCAAGGAAGGAGCCATCCACTGTCCTGCTGTGCCACAGGGGTGGAAAGAAAAGGCATTTTAGAAAGCCTTGTCTGTGACACTGAACCTGGAGCGTGCTCCCAACCAGGCCTTTGGGACTCTCCCTGACAAAGTTCCCTATTTCCTGTGCTCCAGTCGGGAATATGGTGTGCCAGGCAGCACACGACCTCAATGGGACATCAATCCAGCCAGGCTCGGGTGCTCTCAGCTTTTAGGAGGGCAAAACTCCATCAGCATCTGCTATATTTTATTTAAATGGTGCTGGAGAACACAAGGGAGGATTTCTCTGAGGGGGAGACATCTGTGGGGCAGCAGAGCTGATGGGAAGGGGAGGAGAGGCAGAACGAGGTGTGGGCAGAATGTGAACTGCTCCAACCCCAGGTGGCCCCTGAGCAGAAGTGGGGCTGCTTGGGACAGTGACAGGGACAGGGGGGACCAGGGCAGGGAGGGCACCTGGCAGTGCAGAGAGCTCCAGCTGCGTCAGCACCACGGGCTCTGAAATCAGGGAAGGGAATCAGCTCCTCATGGCAGTAGCTTCAATGATTCTCTGGAAATGACGACTCGGGTGGGAGGGGAAGACACTCGGGGTAGTGCCCAAATGGATGATTTTGTTTGACTGCAGGCTCAGGACTCGTGGCCAGCGCATGAAACACGCCAGGAATGTCCTGGAGCCGCCTTGCTCTGTGGTTCTGATGAGCGCAGGCAGAGCCTCGTGACCTCATGGAGTGCTTTCCACCCCTCGTTTCTGTGCCTCCGTGATGGAATGAGACAGGAGGCATTCGAAAGGCGTCTGGAGGGGAAAAGCTTTCCCATTACATCAGTGAGAACTCTGACTCCAGCGGGAGAGGGGACCGAGAGCCTGGAGTCCAACCTGTCCTCGGAGCAGCTGAGATCCCTCTCCTGCAGCAGCTGAGAGCTGACAGCCCTGGGCTGGGAGAGCAGGGGCTGCTTTGCTGTCAGCTCCAAGAGATTCCAGAGCTTCTTGAACACTTCTCATTGAAAGGAAAACTCCTGGCCAGCCCTGAGTGGAAGAATCTTTCATTTCTCCCCTTTCTTCTGCCAGGTCTCCTCTGTCCTGCCTTAGCAAGAGGAAAGAGCCTGCACAAGAGTGAATTATTCATCAGCTGGGATCAAATTCTTTCACTCACTGTCCCTCCTGCTCTTGCTGTCCCTCAAGTGTCCAAGTGTCCACCTGGCCCCAGTCCTTGTGCCCAGCAGAGCCTCAAACTTCCTCAAACATCAGAAAATAGTTTCTGCCCACAGAAAATTGTCACACCACCAACTCTGTGAGGCCACCACAGCTGATCCCAGGCTTGCGGTGCAGGGGCTGTGGGCACAGTTCATGGGAATGTGGAATAATTAATAATAAAATAATGGAAAGGGGCCTTAGGGTGTCTCCAGCCCCATGTCCTGCTCAGGTGTTACATCCCATCCTCTTCCCTGCTGTCTCTGGCCATCCCTGTGCTCAAGAATTTCCTGGCATAGGAATATTTCTCTTGGAAAAGAGGATCCAACATGTTTGCCGTTCCCAGAAACCTCCAGCCTGGCAAATCAGCAGCCCCTCTGGTAGCCTTCCCCTCTGTTTTCCAGGATATGACCCTCCCTCCTTAATTTTTTCCATCTTTCAGGTGGTTCTCCTCTGGTATCAGCCCTTGCCATGTCCCAGTGGAATGTCCCATCCTTGTCCTGCCTCCTTGTTCCCAGAACAAAAAAAGGTGAAGGAATTGTGGCAGAGACACAGAACCCCTGCGGCAGGGGCCACCTGCCTTGGTGGCATCTGGGCAAGGACCCTCCACTTCCGAAGCCACCTCCCCACACCCAGCAGAGGGTAAATTCCCCCCATCCCCTTCCAGAGGGGAATTCGGGCCTGGCAAACCCGTGCTGTTCCATGAGAGGGCAGTGTCGTATGAGAGCAAAGAGTCCCTGGAACCTGCAGGGATGTCTGGGCTGGATGGGAGGAAACGTCCCAGAAAATTGGGTAAGAACGGGCTCGGTCCTGCTCGTGGAGGCTGCAGACATCCAGAGTTTACAGGAGATGGGATCCTCTCTCCTTTTTCTTAAAGTCTGGAATGGTGCTGGAAATCTCTTTGGAACACTGGGGAAGAAAGGAAGGCAAAGAAAGGAGGTGACTGCTCATGAAATTCCATTAAAACTTTTGTCCAGAGCAGGTTCTGAAGGACTCTGGGTTGGTGTGGAGATTCTCCCTCTCTCCAAGGCGCCTGAGCTTTGTGCTGCCAGAGATGGATCAGAGGGGCCTCTTCCCACTCTGTTCTTCCCACATGTCACTGAGGTTCCTGGGACATCATCCCACTTCCAGGAGACACCTGGATCTGCTGGCTGCTGGGAGCTGGAGCTGCAAAGGAAAATCTAAGGAGACTTTGATCCCTGAGTGCCTCTGAGGCAGAACAGAACACCCCAACTGGCCACCTTCTCTCTCTGTGGAGCTCCAGGGAGGCTTCCCAGCAGGTCCCATCCCACAGCATCTCTCCCACAAACGTTTTCCACTCTGCAGATGAGCTACAACTCCAGAAGGTGCTCCTCGAGAAGGTCACATCTCAGGCAGCAGCTGCTCCCAGCACAGCTGGGGCTCATCCCGGGTTCCTCTGCTTTCTGTCCTCCACCCAGAGGCCATGGGGACTGTTCCTCATGGCTAAAGAGGACCTGGGGCCTGTCCCTTGTGGCTGAAGAAGCCCCAGGCCTGTTCCTTGTGGCTAAAGAAGCCTCAGGATCTGTTCCTTGTGGCTAAAGAAGCCTCAGGATCTGTTCCTCATGGCTAAAGAAGGCCCAGGACCTGTTCCTTGTGGCTAAAGAAGCCCCGGCCCTGTTCCTCGTGGTTAAAGAAGCCCTGGGACCTGTTCCTTGTGGCTAAAGAAGCCGCAGGATCTGTTCCTTGTGACTAAAGAAGCCCTGGGCCTGTTCCTTGTAGCTGGAGAAGCCTCGGCCCTGTTCCTTGTGGCTAAAGAAGCCCCAGGATCTGTTCCTCATGCCTAAAGAAGGCCTAGGACCTGTTCCTTGAGGCTA